>SJYX01004949.1:594542-606691 GCA_006410675.1 Oreotragus oreotragus
GGCCACCTCATGCAAAGAGTTGACTCATTGGAAAAGACTTTGATGCTGGGAGGGATTGGGAGCAGGAGAAGGGGACGACCAAGGATGAGATAGCTGGATGGCATCACTGACTTGATGGACGCGAGTCTGAGTGAACTCCGGGAGTTGGTGATGGACAGGGAGGCCTGGCGTGCTGCGATTCATGGAATCACAAAGAGTCGGACACGACCGAGCGACTGAACTCAACTGAACTCAACTGAGCGACTGAACTGAACTGAATGGGCTTCATCATTTTCTCATCAGGGGTCTTACTCATTTTTTGTTGTATTTATTCCCAAGATCTACGGTTTTACTGGCGTGACTGTAAATGATAAGTTTTCCAAATCTTATTCTCATTATTTTTCTGATAAGGAGGACTATCTTTGATTTTTATTACTGAATTTGTATCTAGCAACATTACTAAATTGTCTCAATACAGTAACAGTTTATGTCTGTCTTCATTTGGATTTTCTACACACACAATCATATTATCTGAAATTAACCACTGTTTCCCCTTCTACTCATCACGCCTTGTGTTTCTTTCTTCTCAGTGTGATCCTGTTGGAAGTGGCTTTAGAGAGCACCCTCGCTTTGTTCTCAGTCTTAAAGGAAATGCTTTTAATAATTTTTTTTTTTTTTTGGTCTTGCCAAGTGGCTTGCGGAATCTTAGTTCCCCTAGTGGGGATCAAACCTGTCCCACCTGCAGTGGTAGGAGACCACCAGCAAAGCCCCTTGTTGGCAGACATTCCTTACCATGTTAAAGAAGTTCATTTCTAAAGCAAATTTGCTAAGTTTTTAAGCAACCTGTGTGGGATGTGCAGTCTCCTCAATGCCGTTTTCTGCATGGACTGAGTTGGTCACGTACTTCTCTTCTCTAATCTGTTCCTGTGGTGAATTGACCTGGTTTCTGCTGCTGCTCCTGCTGCTAAGTTTCTTCAGTCGTGTCCGACTCTGTGCGATCCCAGAGACGGCAGCTCACCAGGCTCCCCCGTCCCTGGGATTCTCCAGGCAAGAACACTGGAGTGAGTTGCCATTTCCTTCTCTAATACATGANGCTGCTCCTGCTGCTAAGTTTCTTCAGTCGTGTCCGACTCTGTGCGATCCCAGAGACGGCAGCTCACCAGGCTCCCCCGTCCCTGGGATTCTCCAGGCAAGAACACTGGAGTGAGTTGCCATTTCCTTCTCTAATACATGAAAGTGAAAAGTGAAAGTGAAGTCGCTCAGTCGTGTCTGACTCCTAGTGACCCCATGGACTGCAGCCCCCCAGGCTCCTTCGCCCGTGGGATTTTCCAGGCAAGTGTACTGGAGTGGGTTGCCCTTGCCTTCTCCAACCTGGTTTCTAAGGCTGAACAAATCCATCTTGGTTGTAATGTGTCATCCGGCTATGTGTGGCTGAGCCTGGTGGTTCTTCAACTGGAGAGTGAGGCTGGGCTGTGATTTTTCTTTCACTGTTTTCACTGTCAGGCTCTGGTAGCAAAAATTGAGTGATTTTGTGAAATGAGCCAGGGAGTGGGCCTTTTGCCTCTCCTTCTCCGAAGAAAGTGTGTGAGACTGTAGCATTCTGAACCTCAGACATCTCACAGAATGAGACAGGGAACCCTCAGAGCCTAGAGTTTTCTTGGAGGGAAACTGTTTGCTTATTGATTGAATTTCTTTTACACCTACAGAAATTTTTAAGTTTTCTAGTTTTTGTTCTCAGAACAATTTTGTTTAGTACTTTTTTCTAATAATTTGTTTTTCTAGTTTTTGTTCTCAAAACAATTTTGTTTAGTTCTATTTTTCTAATAATTTGTCAATTGTCTCAATTTTCAAATGTATTGCTGTAGAGTTGTTGATGACATTGTTACATTTTTTCAATGTCTGTGTTTACAGACCCTTTTCTTCTTATATGTATGACTTGTTTCTTCTCTTTTATTTATCGTTTTCATTGGAGATTTGTCAATTTTATAAATCTTCCAAAAGTACAAACTTCTGGCTTTGAGGAACATCTTTATCACATGTTTGTTTTGTAGCCTTAATTTCTGATCTTTTTTGTTTTTCTGCTTTCTTTGGGTTTATATCACAGCTCTTTTTATAACCCCTTGGGTTGGATATTTAGCACATTAAGTTTTAGCCTGTCTCCTTTCCTGATATGAGCATTTAGAATTACAAATTTACTCAGTTCTACCTTGAATTCCCTGGTGGCTCAGATAGTAAAGCGTCTGCCTACAATGCAGGAGACCTAAGTTCGATCCCTGGGTCAGGAAGAGATTGTTTTGGTTATTTGGGGTCTTTGAGTTGCCATACAAATTTTAAAATTCTTTATTCTAGTTCTGTGAAAAACACCATTGGTATTTTGATAGGGAATGCACTGAATCTGTAGATTGCCTTGGGTAGTATGATCATTTTAACAATATTCTTCCAATCCATGAGCATGGTATGTCTTCGCATCTGTTTGTGTCATCTTTAATTTCTTTTTTTGGTGTCTCATAATTTTCTGATTACAGGTGTTTTGCTTCCTTAGTTCGGAGAAGGCAATGGCACCCCACTCTAGTACTCTTGCCTGGCAAATCCCATGGACAGAGGAACCTGGTGTTAGAGTTTGTCCTGGGTGTTTTAGTCTTTTTTTGGTGTGATTGTAAGTGGGATCATTTTCTTCATTTCTCTTTCTGATAGTTTGTTGGTGTATAGAAATGCAACAGGTTTCTGTGTATTAATTTTGTATCCTGAACTTTACTGAATTCACTGATGAGTTCCAGTAATTTTTTTGGTGGGTTTTTAGGATTTTCTGTGTATAGTATCATGCCATCTGCAAATAGTGAAGTTTTACTTCTTCATCTCCAATTTGTATTCCTTTTATTTCTTTTTCTTGTCTGATTGGGCTTCCAGGAGGCCCAGTGGTCATAGTGAAGACTTCTGACAAAACGTGGTCTACTAGAGGAGGGATTGCAAACCACTTCAGTATTCTTGCTGTGAGAACCCCATTAACACTATGAGAAGGCAAAAAGATATAACACTGAAAGATGCCCCTCCCCAGGTTGGAAAATATCCAATATGCTAGTGGGGAAGAGTGGAGGACAATTTCTAATAGCTCCAGAAAGAATGAAGCGTCTGGGCCAAAGTGGAAATGATGCTCAGTTGCAGATGTGTCTGGTAGTGAAAGTAAAGTCAGATGCTGTAAAGAACAACATTGCATAGGAACCTGGAATGTTAGGTCCATAAATCAAGGTAAGTTGGACATGGTCAAGCAGGAGATGGCAAGAGTGAACATCAGCATCTTAGGAATCAATGAACTAAAATGGATGGGAATGGGCGAATTTAATTCAGATGACCATTATATCTACTACTGTGGACCAGAATCCCTTAGAAGAAATGGAGTAGCCCTCTTTAGTCAAAAAAACTGTCCAAAACACTCTTTTGTATTTGGGTACAGTCTTAAAAACAACAGAATGATCTTAGTTCATTTCCAAGGCAAACCATTCAACATCATAGTAATCCAAGTCTATGCTCCAATCACCGATGCAGAAGAAGCTGAAGTTGACTGGTTTTATGAAGAACTGACTACAAGACCTTCTTAAACTAACACCAAAAACAGATGTTCTTTTGTGTGTGTGTGTATGATAAAAAAGTAATTTATTTTTTTAATTTGTATAATTTTTAATTGAAGGATAATTGCTTTACAGAATTTTGGTTTTCTGTCAAACCTCAACATGAATCAGCCATAGGTATACATATGTCCCCTTCCTCTTGAACCTCATTCCTATGTTTCTCCCCATCTCACCCCTCTAGGTTGATGCAGAGCCCCTGTTTGAGTTCCCTGAGACGTAGAACAAATTCCCATTGGCTATCTATTTTACATATGGTAATGTAAGTTTCCATGTCACTCTCTGCATACATCATACCCTCTCCTCCCCTCTCCCCATGTCCATAAGTCTGTTCTCTATGTCTGTTTCTCCATTGCTGGCCTGAAAATAAATTCTTTGGTATCATCTTTTTAGATTCCATATATATGTATCAGTATATGATATTTATCTTTCTCTTTCTGTCTTACTTGACTCTATATAATAGGCTCTAGGTTCATCCACCTCATTAGAACTGACTCAAATACGTTTCTTTTTATGATTGAGTAATATTCCATTGTGTATATATACCACAAATTCTTTATCCATTCATCTGTCGCTGGACATCTAGGTTGCTTCCATGTTCTAGCTATTGTAAATAGTGTTGCAGTGAACACTGGCGTACATGTGTCTTTTTAAATTTTGGTTTCCTCGGGGTATACGCCTAGGAGTGGGATTGCTGAGTCATATGGTGCTTTTATTCCTAGTTTTTTAAGCAATCTCCATACCGTCTTCCATAGTGGCTGTATCAATTTACATTCCCACCAACAGTGCAAGAGGGTTTGTTTTTTTCCACACCTTCTCCAGCATTTATTGTTTGTAGACTTTTTAATGATGACCATTCTCACCAATGTGAGGTGATACCTCATT
This sequence comes from Oreotragus oreotragus, assembly GCA_006410675.1. Taxonomy (NCBI): domain Eukaryota; kingdom Metazoa; phylum Chordata; class Mammalia; order Artiodactyla; family Bovidae; genus Oreotragus; species Oreotragus oreotragus. The sequence goes on from SJYX01004949.1 coordinate 599,030, forward strand.
GTAGTTTTGATTTGCATTTTTCTCATAATGAGTGATATTGAGCATCTTTTCATATGTTTGTTAGCCATCTGTAGGTCTTTGGAGAAATGTCTGTTTAGGTCTTTTTCCCACTTTTTGATTGGGTTGTTTGTTTTTCTAGTATTGAGTTGTATGAGCTCCTTATATATCTTGGAAATTAATCCTTTGTCAATTGTTTCCTTTGCTATTGCCATCTCCCATTCTGAGGGTTGTCTTTTCACCTTGTTTGTAGTTTCCTTTGCTGTGCAAAAGCTTTTAAGTTTAATCAGGTCCCACTTGTTTACTTTTGTTTTTATTTCCATATCTAGGAGGTGGGTCATAGAGGATCTTGCTTTGATTTGTGTCAGCAAGTGTTCGCTTATGTTTTCCTCTAAGAGTTTTATAGATTCTGGTCTTACATTTAGGTCTTTAATCCATTTTGAGTTTATCTTTGTGTATGGTGTTAGGAAGTGTTCCAATTTCATTCTTTTACATGTAACTGTCCAGTTTTCCCAGTACCACTTATTGAGGCTATCTTTTCCCCAGTGTATATTCTTGCCTCCTTTGTCATAAATAAGGTACCCATAGGTGCATGGGTTTATTTCTGGGTTCCAGGTCACTGATGTGTTCTTCTGCTTCAGATATTCTGCTATTGATTCCTTCTAGAGTATTTTTAATTTCAGTTATTGTGTTGTTTGTATGTTTATACTTTCATTCTTCCAGGTCTTTGTTAAATGATTCTTGCACTTTCTCCATTCTATTTTCAAGGTTTTTGATCATCTTTACTATAATTATTCTGAATTCCTTTTCAGGTAGTTTGCCTATTTCCTCTTCATTTACTTGGGCTTGTGTGTTTCTAGTTCCTTCATTTGTGCAATATTTCTGTGCCTTTTCAGTATTTTTTTTCAACATATTGTGTTTGAGGTCTCCTTTTCCCAGGCTTCAAGGTTGAATTCTTTCTTCCTTTTGGTTTCTGCCCTCCTAAGTTTGGTCCAGTGGTTTGTGTAAGCTTTGTGTAGGGTGAGGTTTGTGCTGTTTTTTTTTTCCCTCTAATGGGCAAGGCTGAGTGAGTTGGTAATCTGTCTGCTGATGACTGGGTTTGTATTTTTGTCTTGTTTGTTGTTTGGATGAGGCATCCTGCACAGGATGATGGTTGGGTGATGCCAGGTCTTGTATTCAAGTGGTTTCCTTTGCGTGAGTTCTCACTATTTGATACTCCCTAGGGTTAGTTCTCTGATAGTCTAGGGTCTTGGAGTCAGTGCTCCCACTCCAAAGGCTCAGGGCTTGATCTCTGGCCAGGAATGGAGATTCCACAGATGGTTTGTTATGGTGTTAAATGGGATTAAAATGAATACCCATAAATGAGAAACCAAAGGTGAACCCCAGATAAATGGCAGTTACAAAATCAGGCAAATAAGAATTAAAATAATGAAATATGCACATATACATATACACCCATAAGCAAAATAAAAACAGTCCAACAAGAACAACAGTTGACCAGAGAAACAAAGGAAACCAAAAATGATATCCAACAGTTAAGAGCAAAACTAACTAAAGCACAAACTGGAAAACAAAATTAAAGCAAGGTGCCAACTGGGGAATAAAGTAATGAAAACAAAACTAACAAATATAGTGAGAAAAAAAAAAGGAAAGAAAGAAAAGAAAGAATAGAAGTCCAAGGTTAAACAGAAGTAGATAAAGAGGATTTATATATATTAAAGATTAACTTCAAGGGGAAAAGAACAGTAGGAAAAGCAAACGAAGGACTAAATGTAGAAAAAATAAAAATTGGTTTAAAAAAGTTTTAATTAAATAGAAAAGGAAAACTATAGAACTCCATAGAACTCCAAGGTTAAAGGCCAACTTAGAGGCAGAGGTTTATAATAGCAATAAAAAGTGTGACTGGAAAAAAACTCAAAAGCTTAATTAGATCTCGTAGTGCTAATAAAATCGACAACTAAGACAGAATATTAAAAAAAAGAAAAGAAAGATAAATCCAAAAGAAACTATGGAACAAGTCAAAATGTAAGAATAATAAATGTTTTACTTGAGTCTCTGCTGTTAGCTTCCTTTCCTTCACTGGGAGTCACAGTCCACCTCGCTTCCCTGGGATGCCCTCCAACATTGTGCTGGCTCTGGATCTTCTGTGGGGGCATCTCAGACTTTAATCTGGTTCTACTCCTGTGTATTCTTGCCTCCAATGTCCACAGCTATCAGAACTAGTGTGTTTTCTTTTGTGGGAGCTTTCAGTGTCCTTTCATATACTCAATAGAAACAGAGTCTGCCTAGTTGATTGTGTAGATTTAATCTGAAGCTTGTACAGCTGGTGGGAAGGTTTTATATCTTCTTGCTGAGCCACAGTGCCCCTGGGTTTCAATTGTGGTTTTATTTCCACCTCTGAATGTGGGTCATCCACTGGGGTTTGCTCCTGAGGCTGCCCTGAAGGGCTTGGGTTTGCCCCTGTGAGGGCCAGGTGTGGAGGTGGTGCAGCTGNGTACAGCTGGTGGGAAGGTTTTATATCTTCTTGCTGAGCCACAGTGCCCCTGGGTTTCAATTGTGGTTTTATTTCCACCTCTGAATGTGGGTCATCCACTGGGGTTTGCTCCTGAGGCTGCCCTGAAGGGCTTGGGTTTGCCCCTGTGAGGGCCAGGTGTGGAGGTGGTGCAGCTGCTTGGGTCGCAGGGATTCTGCCAGCACCAGGCACTCAGGGGAGTTAGCAGCTAGGGCCTCAGGAAATACAGTGCTCTAGAAGGGTCTGGCAACCAGTATTGGACAATACACTCCAGTATTCTTGCCTGGAGAACCCCACTAACAGAGAAGCCTAGCAGGCCACAGGGTTGCAAAGAGTTGGACACAACCCAAGCAACCCCGCATGCATAGATGCAAGACTTTTTTTGCCTGTGGCAGCTCTGCCCCAATGAGGGTTGAGCATGAAGGTGGCACAGCTGCTTGGGTTGCAGGGATCCTGGCGCACCAAGTGTGCAGGGACACAGACTGCCTCAGCTGCAAGAGTTGCAGCCCTATCAGAGTCTTTTTTTTCAGGCATCTGGTAGCTGGTGATCAGAAGGCCCCTTTGCCTAGTCTTTCTCTGTAGCCCCACCCAGTCAGGCACTTAGAGGGATTCCTTGCCTGAGGTCCTTCTCTGTTGTTCCGTGCATCAGGCACTTAAAGGGGCACCTGGGTGGGGTCCTACTCTGTAGTTTGGTGCATCAGGTGCTTGATTGGACAGCCTCTCTATTGTTCAGCTGCCTTTGCTGGCCTGTGGGGAGAAAGAGGCTAGGGTGATGGCTCCATCCCCTATACATGACTCAGCAGTATCACCTTGCTTCCATGGCTGCCTGGCTTTCCTCCAAAGGCATTTCCCACCACACTCCTCCCTCACGTCCCCTTGGCCCATCTCTCTGCAGTCAACAACAGCCCTCACCTTGGGATTGCTCCACAATCCCTATGCTCCAGCTTCCAGGCACTGCACCTTCTAGGGGACCTGCCCCCTTGTCTGGGGTATGTATGGCTGTGGCAAGGACTGTCTGATTCTCATTCCATTTAGGCTGTCACAGATCAGCTGTTTCACTCTCAGCCTTAATAAATGTTTCTCCTCTGACTCAGACAGTTGCCCCGATGTGGGGATTGGACCCCTTCTTNTGCACCTTCTAGGGGACCTGCCCCCTTGTCTGGGGTATGTATGGCTGTGGCAAGGACTGTCTGATTCTCATTCCATTTAGGCTGTCACAGATCAGCTGTTTCACTCTCAGCCTTAATAAATGTTTCTCCTCTGACTCAGACAGTTGCCCCGATGTGGGGATTGGACCCCTTCTTCAGTTCTTCCACTCGCCGAGGGCAGGTCTAGTCCTACTAACACTCCCGTTTTTCCCCCTAGTTCCTTCCTCCTACCGAGGTTTGGGTGGTTCTATATATTCTTTTTTGTTGGGCAGGTACTCCTGTCTGCTCTCAGCTGGTGTTCTGCAAGCACTTCTGTGTCTGAAGGTGTATTCCTGATGTATCCACAGAGAGAGATGTACTCCACAGCCACCTACTCCTCCACCACCTTGTTCCTCCCCAGATGTTCTTTTCATCATAGGGGACCAGAATGCAAAGTAGGAAGTCAAGAGATACCTGGAGTAACAGGCAAATTTGGCCTTGGAGTACACAGTGAAGCAGGGCAGAGGCTAACAAGTTCTCTCAAGAGAACACACGGGTCATAGCAAACACCCTTTCCAACAGTGCAAGAAATGTCTCTACACATGGACATTACCGGATGGTCAATACCAAAATCAGATTGATTATATTCTTTGCAGCCAAAGATGGAGAAGCTCTGTATAGTCAGGGAAAACAAGACCTGGAGCTGACTGTGGCTCAGCTCATGAGCTCCTTATTGCAAAATCCAGATTTAAATTGCAGTAAGTAGGGAAAACCAGTAGGCCATTCAGGTATAACCTAAATCAAATCGCTTATGATCATACAGTGGAGGTGACAAACAGATTCAAGGGATTAGATCTGGTAGACACAGTGCCTGAAGAATTATGGACAGAACAGGAGGCAGTGACCAACACCATCCTTTAAAAAAAAAGTTCAAGAAGGCTAAGTGGTTGTCTGCAAGGCCTTACAAATTGCTGAGAAAAGAAGTGAAAGGCAATAGAGAAAGGGAAAGATTTACCCATCTGAATTCAGAGTTCCAAAGAATAGCAAGGAGAGATAAGAAAGCCTTTTTCAATGAACAATTCAAAGAAATAGAGGAAAACAGTAGAACGGGAAAGGCTAGAGATCTCTTCAAGAAAATTGGAGTTATCAAGAGAATCTTTTATGCAAGGATGGGCACAATAAAGGACAGAAATGGCAAGGACTTAACAGAAGCAGAAGAGATTAAGGAGAATTGGCAAGAATACACAGAAGAATTATACAAAAAAGATCTTAATGACCCAGATAACCGTGATGGTGTGATCACTCACCTAGAATTAGACATCCTAGAGTGTGAATTCAACTGGACCTTAGGAAGCTTTACTATGAACAAAGCTGGTGGAGGTGATGGGAATTCCAGCGGAGTTATTTAAAATCCTAAAAGATGATTTTGTTAAAATGCTGCACTCAAAATGTCAGCTAATTTGGAAAACTCAGCAGTGGTCACAGGACTGGAAAAGGTTAGTTTTCATTCCAGTCCCAAAGAAGAGCAATGCCAAAAAATGTTCAAACTACCATACAGCTGCACTGATTTCACATGCTAACAAGGTAATGCTCAAAACCCATCAAGCTAAGCTTCAGCAGTATATGAACTGAGAACTTCCAGATGTACAAACTGGGCTTAGAGATCAAATTACCAACGTTCGTTGGCTTATAGAGAAAGCGAGGGAATTCCAGAAAGATATCTACATCTGCTTCTTGACTACCCTAAAGCCTTTGACTGTATTGTTCAGTCGCTAAGTCATGTCCAACTCTGCAACCCCATGGATTGTATGTAGCACACCAAGCTCTACTATCCTTCACTATCTCCCAGAGTTTGCTCAAATTCATGTCCATTGAGTCAATGATGCTATTTAACCATCTCATCCTCTGCTACCCCCTTCTCCTTTTGCCTTCAATCTTGCCCAGCATCTGGGTCTTTTCCAGTGAGTCAGCTCCCTCACACCAGATGGCTAAAGTATTGGGGCTTCAATTTCAGCATCAGTCCTTCTAATGAGTATTCACTTTCATTGATTTGTGGATACTGAAACATCCTTGCATCTCTGGGATGAATCCCACTTGATCGTGGTATGTGATCCTTTTAACATATTATTGGATTCCGTTTGCTGGTATTTTGTGGAGGATTTTTGCATCTATATTCATCAGTGATACTGACCTGTAATTTTCTGTGTGTAATATCTTTGTCTGGTTTTAGTATTAGGGTGATGCTGGCCTCATAGAATGAGTTCAGAAGCATTCCTTCTTCTGCATTTTCTTGGAATGGTTTGAGAAGGATAAGTGTTAACTCTTCTCTTTAATGTTTGGTAGAATTCACATGTGAAGCTATCTGCTCCTGGAGTTCTGTTTGTTGGCAGTATTTTTTTAAAGAGCCTTTTGTGGAAATCTCTTATGGTGCTTTGTATTTCTGTGATGCCAGTTGTAACATCTATTTATTTTACAATTTTTCAAGTATCCATTCACTTGTTTATTTTTGGCTGCCTCAGGTCTTAGCTGCAGTGCACAAGCTCCTTGTGGTGGCACACAGGCTTCTCTCTAGCTGTGGTGCATGGGGTCCAGCATGTGGACTCTATAGTTGGGATGCTCAGGTTTAGTTGCCCCATAGTGTGTGGGATCTGAGTTCCCTGACCAGAGATTAAACCCACATTCCTTGGATTGAAAGTCAGATTCTTAACCACTGGACCACCAGGGAAGTCCCCTAATTTTTATGTTGAGGTATAGTTTATTTACTTTGTTGTGTTAGTTTCAGGTTATAAAGCAAAGTGATTCAGATATACGGATATCCATTCTTTTTCAGATTCTTTCCCCATATGATTTTTTACAGAATATCGAGTATAGTTCCCTGTGCTATATAGCAGGTCCTTGTTAACTGTCCATTTTACATATATTATCGTGTGTATGTTAATTCCAAACTCCTACTTTATCCCTTCCCGCCATGTTTCCCCTTTGGTTAACCATAAGTTTGTTTTCAAAGTCTGTGAGTCTGTTTCTGTCTTGTAAATAATTTCATTCGTATTGTGCTTTCTTAGATGCCACATATGAGTGAGATCATATGACATTCATCTTTTTCTGACTTACTTTACTTAGAATGAAAGTCTCTAGGTCCATGTCACTGCAAATGGCCTTATTTCATTCTTTTTTTAATGGTTGAGTAATATTTTCTTGGAATGGTTTGAGAAGGAGAGGTGTTAACTTTTCTCTTTAATGTTTGGTAGAATTCACCTGTGAAGCCATCTGCTCCTGGAGTTCTATTTGTTGACAGTATTTTTTTTTAATAGCTTTTTGTGGAAATTTCTTACGGTGCTTTGTATTTCTATGATGCCAGTTGTATGTATATGATCGTATATATCTCACAACTTCTTTTTCCATTCACCTGTTAATGGACCATAGGTTGCTTCTATGTCTTGGCTATTGTAAATAGTGCTGCTATGAACACTGGGATGTATGTATCTTCAAATTATGGTTTTCTCTAGATAGATGCCCACCAGTGGGTGCCGGGGTCCAGCCCCGGTGGATCCAGGGTTATTCAAAAGTGGGGACAGAATCGGCGTCCTTGGAAAAATACATATTTAATTACAGATATATAGAGAGATTAGAAACAGATAGTGTAATAGGAAAATTAGTGGAGAAAAAGAGGCTGAATAACTTGGTTTATGTGGAATGGCATCCATGCTCCAGATGGGAATTCAGCCAGAAAAACGGGGAGCAAGAAAGAACGACATGGGGGAGTCAGTCTTTCCAGAAACTGATCCCATTTTTTATTTTTCAGGTTTGCTTATATACCTTTTGTTACACATAGGGATGAATACCGGGGAAGGCAATGGCACCCCACCCCAGTACTCTTGCCTGGAAAATCCAATGGACGGAGTAGCCTGGTGGGCTGCAGTCCATGGGGTCGCTAACAGTCGGACAGACTGAGCGACTTCACTTTCACTTTTCTCTTTCATGCATTGGAGAAGGAAATGGCAACCCACTCCAGTATTCTTGCCTGGA
>SJYX01004950.1:0-10455 GCA_006410675.1 Oreotragus oreotragus
CTCAGTCTGTCCGACTGTTAGCGACCCCATGGACTGCAGCCCACCAGGCTACTCCGTCCATTGGATTTTCCAGGCAAGAGTACTGGGGTGGGGTGCCGTTGCCTTCCCCGTTTATCACCCTCTATTATCATGGCTTCCCTGGTGGCTCAGAGGGTAAAGCATCTGCCTGTGATGCGGAAGACCCAGGTTTGATCCCTGGGTCGGGAAGATCCCCTGGAGAAGGAAATGGCAATCCACTCCAGTATTCTTGCCTGGAGAATCCCATGGACAGAGGAGCCCGGTGGCCTACAGTCCATGGGGTCACAAAGAGTCAGACATGACTGAGCGACTACGTTTATTATCATTGTTACTGGTTTGTCTATCTTATTAGACCTTGCATTTCTGAAGCATGAATTAGCAATATTCTACTTGCTATTCCCATTGCCTAGATCACGCCTGTTTTTAGTGGGGGTTCAATAGATGCTTTCTGACCAAATTAATGAGAAAGGGAATGAATGAAGTAGTGAACAAATGATATAATATGTTCCAAATGTGTAGAAGTTCTTAACATTTTAAGATAGATGTATCTAAATGTAGTAGTAAGTGTACTATAAATTCTAAAGTACTGGAGTTTTGTTTGTTTATTTGCATTATCAGGAGTTTTACCAAGATCTTTGAAAAAAATTTACCCATATCACATAGCACATGACAGGGCATTGTAATCTACTAATTGATTATGAAAATATCCACTGAAAAATTAAGCTATTTAATGATGTGATTCTCCACAGAAGACCCAGTTAAACTAATGAGCAGCCCCATGCTACATATCCAAAATATGACTGGAAAATTTCAGGACAGAAAGAAAACAGATTACTACATAGCACACAATGTTATGCTGTATTAGTTACTTATTGCCATGTAACAAGTAACCCCAAAACTCAGTGGGTGTAAACAACAAACATTTATTCCTTCACACATTCTGTGCCTTAGGAGTCTGGGAATGGTTTTCTATAAAAGGTTCTGGCTCAAGGTTACCCCTGAAGTTGCAGCCCAGCTGTCAGCTAGGGCAGTAGTCTCATCTGAAGGGGTGTCCACTTCAGAGCTTCCGCATCTGTCCTTGGTCAGCCTCAGAAGATCCACTTCCAAGATTGATCATCTCTTCATAGGACTGCCTCACTTATAACAGTGGCCTTCCTCAAGCTGAGTCAAGAGAAAACAAAATTCCAAATAGAATGAGAGAGTGAGCAAGAACCTAAGAGAGAGGCCACATTCTTTTTATAACTTCATATCCAAAGGGGTATAACATTGCATTACTTCTGCCATATTGTATTTGTTAGAAGTGAGTCACAAGTCTAGCCCACACTCAAAGGGAGATGATGCACAATTTGAATATACCAGGAGGTAGAGATCATTGGGGGCCATCTCACAGGCTGCCAATCAAAAGCATATTCTCTGTATTTCAGATATATTTTACACAGAACAAAATAGCAGCATATTGTAATGGGATTCTCCAGGCAAGAATACTGGAGTGGGTTGCCATTTCCTTCTCCAGGGGATCTTCCCAACACAGGGATCGAACCCGGGTTTCCTGCACTTTAACCTCTGAGCCACCAGGGAAGCCCAACAAATAATAAAGCAGGAAGCCTTAAAATAATGTTTAAACTCATTTTCCCAGTTTTATGGAGATATAATTGACTTAGAATGTTAAGTTAGTTTCAGGTTTATAACAAAATGATTTGAAATATGCCCACACTGCAAAATGATTACCACAATAACTTTAGTGAACAACAATCACCTCACATAATTACATTTTCTACCTTATGATAAGAACTTTTAAGATCTACTGTCTTAGCAACTTGCACAGTGCAATATTTATTAACTATAGTCATCATATTGTACATTATATCCCAAGAACTTATTTATCTTAGAACTAGAAGTATATTCATATATATATATATATATATATATATTAATTGGAGGATAATTGCTTTACATTGTTGTGGTGGAAGTTTATATTTTCTGATTATCTTTACCTGATTTCCCTAACCTTGCCTTCGGCAACCACTGGTTTGATCTCTGTTTCTATGACCTTGGTATTTTTAGATTCCATATAAAATCTTATCTTTCTAAAGTCAATATTTAAAGTGAATTCATGTTATGTAGGAGCTTCCCTGGTGGTGCAGAGGTTAAAGCGTCTGCCTGCAATGTAGGAGACCTGGGTTTGATCCCTGGGTCGGGAAGATCCCCTGGAGAAGGAAATGGCAACCCACTCCAGTATTCTTGCCAGGAGAACCCCATGGACAGAGGGGCTTGGTGGGCTACAGTCCACGGGTTGCAAAGAGTCGAACACGACTGAGCGACTTCACTTTCACTTTCATGTTATGTAGAGGTGGCTTCTGTGATAATATAGTGTGGGCACAATCCATCCAATTGTCATTAAAATTGTTAAGGTTTATGCCTATAATGGAATTAGAGTCAGGTTAGTGCATTTGTTCTAAATATAATTCAGGTTCCTTACCATCAAATTAAAGCAAACGAGAACAATCATTTGTTATAGATATTGTATATTCTATTTAACTATTACCATCAGCATCATTTGACTTTTCCTCTTAACTGAAGGGGAAATAATGTTCTTTTAATTACTGAGTTAACCACATTCTACTCACACACTAGCATGTGTCTCTGGGTGGTTCAGTATGATTCCTTAAAGTAAACTAGCAGTAGATTGAAGGCAAAAGGAGAAGGGGATGAATAGGATGAGATGATAACATAGTGTCACTGACTCAATGGATATGAATCTGAACAAACTCCAGGAGATAGAGAAGGAAAAGGGGGCCCTAGCATGCTGCAGTCTATGGGGTTGAAAAGAGTAGACATGAACAGCAACATCAAAAGCTAATATAACCATGAAATATTAACCATTTTTTGTTTCTTATATGTTTTGACAAACAAATATTAGTTTAGTTAGGGATAAAAGATTTTGAATTTTACATTGCTTGAAAAAACAGCAACTGCCAAACTAACATCCACATCTAAATCATTGTAGAAATGTCCAATCCTGTTTAAAAAGCAACTTTATGTTATTGGCTTCATTTTCTTCATTCATATTTAATAGTAGAATTAGACCTATAATAGGATACCATTATTTGTTGTATCCTTTCTTAAATTATGAATTTCTAAATTGAATACACTTTAATATATGTATGTCTCAGTGCTAAATTTTCTAATCTTTTTTGATGGAGGTCTTTTTTTAGCTCTCCAAAGCCCTGAGGTCCTTTGGAAAGGGAGGCTGTGATGGTCAGAAAGGAAAGGAATGCTCAAGATGGATACTGAGAGTGAGAATTTGGGTACCTGACCCAGAAGCAAGTTAGCATCATGCTTTGCTACTACCTAGAAATCAACTATATTGGGTTTTACAGGAGATCAATCAGGGGCTCCTAATTCAGGCAATCAGCTAGGATTTGTGGAACTACTTTGAGGCGATTCAGATAAGTAGAGAAAGGTCATGAAGTGCAAAATTTCATTGGAAAGAGAAGACAAATCCATAACAAGATGGCAATACAATGTATCATATAATATATAATCGATAGTATCGCAGTTAGGCACCACACTATCTTTATATCTATTTATTTCACTCTAATCATGTCCCCCCCAACTTATTTAAGGTAGTTTGAAAAAACTGCATGATTATGACATTAAAAATAATTATTGGTTCAGTTGAGTCTGAATGCAGGAGACCTCAGTTCATTCTTGGGTCGGGAAGATCAGGTAGAGTAGGGATAGGCTACCCACACTAGCCTTCTTGGGCTTCCCTGGTGACTCAGCTGGTAAAGAATCCACCTGCAATGCAGGAGACCTGGGTTCGATCTCTAGGGTTGGGAAGATTCTCTGGAGAAGGGAGAGTCCATGGGGTCTCAAAAAGTCAAACACGACTAAGCGACTTTCAATTTCACTTTTTCAGTTCAGTCACTCAGTCATATCTGACTCTTGGCGACCCCATGGACTGCAGCATGCCAGGCCTCTCAGTGATGTCATCCAACCGTCTCATCCTCTGTTGTCCCCTTCTCCTGCTGCCTTCAATCTTTCCCAGCATCAGAGTCTTTTCCAATGAGTCAGTTCTTTACATCAGGTGGCCAAAGTATTGGAGCTTCAGCGTCAGTCCTTCCAATGAATATTCAGGACTAGTTTCCTTCAGGATTGACTGGTTTGATCTCCTTGAAGTCCAAGGGACTCTCAAGAGTCTTCTCCAACACCACAGTTCAAAAGCATCAGTTCTTCGGCATTCAGCTTTCTTTATGGTCCAACTATCACTTTCATACATGACTACTGGAAAAACCATAGCTTTGACTAGACAGATCCTTGCCCATATATTAATACATTGATATGTATAAATGTTTCATAAATATAAAATTTTTATATTTTATTATTTCTAGAATTTTACTTTATTACATTAATATTTAACATATATTTATAATTTTATTATATTTATAAAATATATATTAATGTATCTATGCAAAATAATTATATAAGGCTTCAAAAGAGAAGGGACATTTAAAAGGGTGGGTTTTAAAAGGAAGCGCTGATGTAAGATAGGCAGAGAGCAGTGGAAAGCATTGTAGTGAGGAAATAGGAAAACAAGAAAGGAGCTAGTCCTCTTGGGTGTCTGGGAACAACAGTTTATTGCAAATGAAAACTAAAATGAATAACTTGTATGAGTTGCTAGGATTGCTCTAAGGAAGTATCACAAACTGAGTGGCCTAAACAAAAGAAATGTATTGTCTCACATGGAGTTCAGAAGTCTGAGACCAAGGTGTTGGCATAGCCATGCTTTCTCTGAAGGGACAAGCAAAGCATCTGTTCCAGAGCTATCTTCAGCTTCTGGTATTTCTTGGCCGGTAAGAGCATTAACTCCAATCTGTACATAGTACTCTCCTTCTGTTAACACATCTGTGTGCAAATTTCCCCTTTTTATAATTATAAGGATACCAGTTATATGGATTAGCAGTCCTCCCTACTCCAGAATGACCTTACCTTCACTATTTCATTTGCAATGACCCTATTCTCCCTGTTTCCAAATAAGGTCACATTTTGAGATCCTAGGAGTAGAGACTTCAACATACAAAATTTGAGGGGGACACAGTTCAACCTAAATCTAAGCCCCCAGGAGTCTACTGAGTCTGAAGGCAGTGGTGAGAAGCTAAGTGATATATTTTTCTTTCTGTTTTCCTTTGTGTCAGGAAACTGATATGTTCCAGCAGATCTTTTAGAAAGATGTATCTAGTTGTAGCGGGCAATAGCAATTGAAGAGGCAATATAACCTAGAGGCAGAGACTAATTTTAGGCTGTCCAAGAGTTATAATCTAGTACATAGCCTACAAGGGGCAGCACGATCTGGTTACCCGACCTTGCCAAGCCTCAGGGCAGACTGCTTCTCTTTGTCCTTTATCCAGATGATTTTGCCCCCCAGCCTTCTAAATGCCCCAGGTTCATTTTACCTCAGGATCTTTGAACGTCTTGTTCTTTAGACTGCTTCTCTGTTCCTTGAATAATTGGGGCTTCACAGGTGGCTCATTGGTAAAGAATCCACCTGCGATGCAGGAAATGCAGGCGATGTGGGCCTGATCTCTGGGTCAGGAAGATCCCCTGCAGGAGGAAATGGCAACCCACTCCAGTATTCTTACCTGAAAAATTCCACGGACAGAGGAGCCTGGTGGGCTACAGTTCACAGGGTTGCAAAGAGCTGGACATGAGCAACTGAGCGACAGCAGCAATCTAAACAAAGAAGGAGAAAGTCAAAGCTGGTTCAAAAGGTTTCACGTGTGAGAGAATGATAGTACCATTGGTAGAAACAAAGCTAGTGGCAGCTACATTTGGAGTCTCAGTTTTGGTACTTTCAATGTCAGATGGATGGTGATACACTTAAGTACAAAAATCTACCATAAAGTAAGGAAGGTAGATAGGTATTTGAGGTTGATGCTATGGGTCTCATGCTGGTTCCAAGAAACTCTAACAGACACTGCTGTAGGATGTGAGGTCATATTAATCTCCTATTTGATCCTCATTTCTAATACTGTATCTTCATAACCACTTTTCTAATGTGTATTAGTATTTCTTATTATTAAAATAGTCTTGTTTAGTTCAGATCATTTGGACAATAAAGAAAAATATAAAGAAGACCTGATAAACTATGTGCACATGTCAAAACTGATTTGCTTACCATGAAAATACAAAAATTAGTATAATATCCCTGGATGGCTGTTTGAAAACACTACATAAAAACTTAAAAATAACAATATATCTCATATTTCCATGTTAGGCATTTACTCAAAATAATCAAATATATGTATAACATTTGTATAGAAGGATGCAATCTCTTTACATAGATACAACTGCTACATGGTTGAATGTCTTTTCAGTAATTTTTTAATATTGAGTCTAATTGTATGAATAATTTAAAAATTCAGATCATATATACATATATTGCCTCAAACTCTACATTTTGTACCCTATCTTTGATTATAACCATGTATTAGGTTATGTCCTAACAATTTAATAATTAGGATATTTACATTTTTTCTTTTATGAAGATGCTATAAAAAACATCACTTTATATAAATCTACTTTATCTAAAGGAGATGATCAGATGTGACCACAAAGTAGAATTTGTGCCTTTAGAAATTCTTGATTCAGTATCTTCTCTGACCACAATGCTATGAGACTAGATATCAACTAAAAGAAAAAAAATGGCAAAAAACACAAACTCATGGAGATTAAACAATACATTACTAAATAACAAAGAGGTTACTGAAGAAATAAGAAAAGAGATCAAAAGATTCCAAGGAATAAATGACAATGAAAACCTATGGGACTCAGCAAAAGCAGTTCTAAGAGGGAGGTTTACAGTGATACAATCATACCTATAGAAGCAAGAAAAGCATTGAATAGACAGCCTAACTGTACATCTATAGCAGCTGGAGAAAGAAGAACAAAAACCCCCCAAAGTCTGCAGAAAGAAGGAGATCATAAAAATCAGAGCAGAAATAAGTGAAAAAGAAATGAAGGCAACAATAAGAAAGATGAAAAGCTGATTCTTTGAAAAGATAAACAAAATTGACAAACCACTAGCCAGGCTCATCAAGAAAAAAAGGGAGAAAAATCAAATCAATAAAATTAGAAATGAAAAGTGAGAGGTTACAACAGAAAACACAGAAATACAAAGAATCAGAAGAGAATATTATGAGCAACTGTATGCTAATAAAATGGACAACCTAGAGGAAATGGACAGATACTTAGAAAAGATCAGCCTCCCAAGACTGAACCAGGAAGAAATAGGAATGAACAACCCAATTACAAACACTGGAATTGAAACAGTGATCAAAAATCTCTCCCCAAACAAAAGCCCAGGGCCAGATGGCTTCACAGAGGAATTCTATCAAACATTTAGAAAAGAGATAATGCCTATCTTTTTGAAACTCTTACAAAAATTTCAGAGGAAGGAACACTTCCAAACTGATTCTACGAGGCCACAATCACCCTGATATCAAAACCAGGAAAAGACAACATGAAAAAAGAAAATTACAGGCCAATATCACTGATGAACATAGATGCAAAAATCCTCAACAAAATTCTAGCAAACAGAATTCAACACCACACTAAAAAACTCGTACACCATGATAAAGTCATGTTTATTCAATATACACAATGCAAGGATTCTTCAATATACACAAATCAATCAGTGTTATACACCACATCAACAATTGAAAGATAAAAACCAAATGATCCTCTCAATAGATGCAGAAAACACCTTTGACAAAATCCAGCATCCATTTATGATAAAAATGTTTCAAAAAATGGGTATACAGGAGGAACCTACTTCAACATAGTAAAGGCCATATATGAAAAGCCCACAGCAAACATTATTCTCAATGCTGAAAAACTAAAAGCTTTCCTTCTAAGATCAGGAAAAAGACAAGGGTATCCATTCTCACCACTATTGTTCAACGTAGTTTTGGAAGTCCTAGCTATGGCAATTAGAGAATAAAAAGAAATGAAAGGAATACAGATTGGAAAAGAAGAAGTAAAACTCTAACTATTTGCAGATGACATGATAGTACACACAGAAAACCCAAAAGAAACTATCCGAAAATTACTATAGCTAATCAACAAATTCAGCAAAGTCACAGGATACAAGGTCAATACACAGGAATCACTTGCATTCCTATATACTAACAATGAAAAATCAGAAAGAGAAATTAAGGAATCAATACTATTCACTATTGTAACAAAAAGAAAGAAAAACCTAAAGAAACAGAAGACCTTATATGAAAAACTATAAGACACTGATGAAAGAAATCAAAGATGACATAAACAGATGGAGAGATATTCCATGTTCCTGGGTAGGAAGAATCAATATTGTAAAAATGACTATACTACCAAATGCAATCTACAGATTCAATGCAATCCTTATCAAATTACCAATGGCTTTTTTCACACAACTAGAACAAAAAATTTCACAATTGATATGGAAACCCAAAAGACTCCAAATAGCCAAAGCAGTCTTGAGAAGGAAGAATGGAGCTGGAGGTATAAACCTTCCTGACTTCAGACTATACTAGAAAGTTACAGTCATCAAGACAGTATGGTACTGGCACAAAAACAGAAATACAGACCAATGGAACAAGATAGAGAACCCAGAAATAAACCCACACACCTATGGGTATCTTATTTTGACAAAGGAAGCAACAATATACAATAGGGTAAAGACAGATCTTCAATAAGTGGTGCTGGGAAAACTGGACAGCTATATGAAAAAGAATGAAATTAGATCACTACCTTATGCCACACACGAAGATAAACTCAAAATGAATTCAAGACCTAAATGTAAGAACAGAAACTATCAAACTCTTAGAGGAGAACATAGGCAGAACACTTGATGACAAAAATCGAAGCAAGATCTTCTATGACCCACCTCCTAGAGTAATGGAAGTAAAAACAAAAATAAACAAGTGGGACCTAGTTAAAACCTTTTGCACAGCAAAAGAAACTACAAACAAGGTGAAAAGACAACCTTCAGAATGAGAGAAAATAATAGCAAGGGAAACAACTGATAAAGAATTAATTTCCAAAAAACACAAGCAGCTCATACAACTCAATACCAGAAAATCAAACAACCCATCAAAAAATGGGAAACAGACCTAAAGAGACATTTCTCCAAAGAAAACATGCAGATGGCTAATGAGCACATGAAAAGATGCTCAACATCGCTCATTATTAGAGAAATGCAAATCAAAATGACAGTGAGATATTACCTAAAAACAGTCAGAATGCCATCATCAAAAAGTCTAAAACAATAAATGCTGTATATTTCAGTTTAGTTCAGTTCAGTTGCTCAGTGGTGTCTGAGGTCTTATGACCCCATGGACTGCAGCATGCCAGGCCTCCCTGTCTATCACCAATTATCAGAGTTTACTCAAACTCATGTCCATTGAGTCTGTGATGCCATCCAACCACCTCATCCTCTGTCATTCCCTTCTCCTCCTGTCTTCAATCTTTCCCAGCATCAGGGTCTTTTCAAATGAGTCAGTTCTTCACATCAGGTGGCCAAAGTATTAGAGTTTCAACTTCATCATCAGTCCTTCCAATGAATATTTGGGACTAATTTCCTTTAGGATGTATTGGTTGGATCTCCTTGCAGTCCAAGGGACTGTCAAGAGTCTTCTCCAACACCACAGTTCAAAGGCACCAATTCTTTGGTGCTCAGCTTTATTTATAGACCAACTCTCACATCCATACATGACTATGGGAAAAACCATGGTTTTGACTAGATGGACCTTTGTTGACAAAGTAATGTCTCTGCTTTTTAATATGTTGTCTAGGTTGATCATAGCTTTTCTTTCAAGGAACAAGTGTCTCCTAATTTCATGGCTGCAGTCACCATCTGCAGCATTTTTGGAGACCCCCAAAATAAAGTCTGTCACTGTTTCCATTGCTTCTCCATCTATTTGCCATCAAGTGATGGGACCAGATGCCATGATCTTTGTTTTCTAAATGTTGAGCTTTAAACAAACTTTTTCACTCTCCTCTTTCACTTTCATCAAGAGGCTCTTCTTTTCTTTCTGCCATAAGGGTGGTGTCATCTGCATATCTGAGGTTATTGGTATTTCTCCCAGCAATCTTTTTTTTTTATAATCATATCACAGTTTATTCATTTGTGGAAATAATACAGTATTAACTATTATACAGATTGTAAGCACTGAGTGAGATAACATACATAAAGCCTAATAGAATGACCAGTACATCAAAGATGCTCAAGGAATGGTAACTACTGACAAGAAATAATTTCTCTATAATTCTCTTCCATTTCACAATAATTGTACAATATACTTAAACAGGATAAGTGCTTTTCAAATTGCTATTATCCCTTTGATTTTTTTTAATTCAAAAAAATAATGAAGGGTGTAATACAACATGAATGAA
>SJYX01004951.1:0-56445 GCA_006410675.1 Oreotragus oreotragus
CCTATACCTGCTTTCAGGGAACTAATAGCATCTAGTGCTACAAGTAAGCAAACAGTTATAGTAGAATACCCCCCACTGTTGGGAAGGTAAGCACAGGGAGCATGGGAGGCAAGGTGAATGTCTTGACTTCAGCACTAAAAGTCACACATCCCAGGAAAACAGTGGAGGCCAGTCACCTAGCGGGACAAGCCAGAGGAGGAACAGCTAATCTAAACCTGCCAAGTCAGGGAGGGCTTCTTGGCAGATGGAAGTGCTCGCAAGGATAAGGAGGATTTAGTTAGGCAGGTTGACGAGAGGTGGGGAGGCAGAGGGTCCCAAGCAAAAGGAATCACTTGCGCAAGGACCTAGCGGGAAAAGAAACCACAAGGAAGTCGAGGGGCCTAAGGAGAGATGCTGGAAGGCCTTCCGCAGCTGTGGGCGGCTGTTGCCGTGCCAGTGTGTCCCATGTCCCCTTGATCTCCTCTCTGACTCATGTTGCTTGAGGCTGTTGGTATAGAAAATTATTGGAGATGTTGTGCTTCCTTTCATATCAAACAGGAGGGCAGAGGAGACTAATTCTTGCCAAGGCCCCTTCCTGCTCTTCTGTCCACCGTCACACCAGTGAGGTGTCCATTCGGTATACTAGACAAATGGCCTGCACCTTCCCTGTCTATTTCAGCTGCCTTAATGAGCCACACAGATCATCACATAATTGATTTGCCAACAGTGATGTGCCCACCTTATTGCTGACCCAAGTGGATGTGTTGGCTGGACCACTAGCTCCTTGAGCCACCGTGGAGATGCAGTGCTGTTAATTTTGTTTTTCTGAATGGAAAAGCCCCTTTCCTGGTGAAGCATCACGCCCTTTCCCAGACTTGTGAGGGCCCAGAGAACCATCTGGTCTTTTTTCTTTCTTCTTTTCATGATTTCATAAATGGCAATATAGGAATTTACTCTATAGAAATGCTCTTTGCTTTAACTTGTTTCTTCTACAGAGTCTATTCTATAAGTATAAACACTATTAGGTCAATGATTCCTGATTGTTAATCCTCTATTTATCTTCAAATATTGGCCTGGTGTGGACTCACTGGGAAAAACAACAACTTTTTATAAAGCCTCTCCCAGAACAGAAAAGAACATGAACAAAAAAAGTCTTGACATCACTTAATAAAGCTTTATGAGTAAACTCCTATGCTACTAGAGATAACATTGCTAATGCATATTGCTCAATGGGAGAAAATGTCCCAGGCTACACTGTACAACAGGCAGAAAACTGAGCTGTCTTGCCAGTGCTTTATAGTAAGTGCCAAATCCTTATGACTTTCTTAGGCATTTATTGTAAGAACATGAATCATGATGCATCACTCTGGTATTTGTGTGGCTGCTCAGTGTTAAGTCCCCAGGACCTCCATGGAGTTGACTTTATTTGGTTTTCCACTTCCGCTTCTGAGTGAAAGCCGCATGAACTCAGATGTGAAGGCTCACAGGAGCCCGAGTGGGCGGCTCTTTTGTTGCTGCTTTGGTCTGCCTGTACTGGATGGCTGTGGTCTGTGCTGACCTGCACCACTTCAGGGGAGACTCAGCTGGAACTGCCCCCACTTCCTCAAGTTTTCACTGAAACAGTTCAGCGGGTGAAAGAGTTCTAGGGTGGTGCTCAGGATTTCCCAGAAGGTTGCAAACCTTTGAAGCACTTAGGGAAAATGTGGCTAAACTTTTGGAGCATTGACCTGTGTGTTTTCTAACTTCCTATCTATAATCCTGAGAGTTGGTCTGGATATTAAACCCTGGTGGTGGCACTTTTTCTGGAGAAGAGTTACTGTCCAGAAAACAGTACAGGGATTCAATGTCAGGTTTTTTTACTTGATGGAGAGACTGGGTGAGTGGCTTTTCTATAGAAAGGTTGATAGTGCCTGCCTCAAATCCTCAATGAAATGCTCATGGATATTCAATTGGCACAGTATATTCACCTCAAAAGTCTAAATTGTGCTGGCGAAACGCCAGAGGTGATGATGAAAATATTTAGCCCAGCCAACAATGAACCAGAATGGATATCCTTTACCATCAAAGGGATGATGGCTGTGAAAAACAGACATGGCCATATCTGTGCCTCTTACCTGAGTATCAGGCCAACAGAGCACCCACCACTTGCAGCGGTGAAACTGATGGTTCATTCATTGATTTGTTCAAAGAACGTCACATGCTTACTACGTGTCACTCACTTTGCAAGGCACTGAGGATACAATGCTGAACAAATTCAGACTTGTTCCTGTCCTCCTAGAGCTGACAGTTTGTTGTGAGAGGTATTAATTAATTAATGTAGGAAATCACAAAAATGTTTAAGTGTTTTCGGTTTTAAAAGTGATAAAAAGAATTAAATATATATACATACATACACACACGTGCACACACACACACGTGTGTGCACACATAAGCACACGCACAGGGCTTCTCTGATGGCTCAGACAGTAAAGAATCTGCCTGTAATGTGGGAGACTTGGGTTTGATCCTTGGGTCAGGAAGATCCCCTGGAAAAGGGAATGGCCACCCATTCCAGTACTCTTGCCTGGAGAAATCCATGGACAGAGGAGCCTGGTGAGCCACAGTCCGTGGGGTCAAAAGAGTTAGACATGACTGAGCGACTAACACTTTTACTACTTTTTCACTAGTATATATATCAGTTCAGTTCATTTCAGTTGCTCAGTCATGTCCGGCTCTTTGCTACCCCATGAATCGCAGCATGTCTATATATATATAAATATAAAACAACATAATATAATTTAATGATAACCTTGATGAGAAACTGCACAAGTACCATGAAAGGCCTTGACTTAGCTGGGTCTATTAGACCTGGAAGATGAGAAGTAATTAATGAGACTACCCCATAAAGGAAGAATGCTTCAAGCAAAGACAGTAGGGAGCTCATGTGAACCTGAGTGGTTTGCCCAGTTCACACGTTAACTGGTTAAATATGAGATGGTATAGAGCTCCAGAGGCCCCAGCTAAGGGTCTATCTATACTAACTCTGTCCAACTCCACTTTCTACAGTGACAGATAGCACTATAGCTGTGCTGTCCAAGACGGTAGCCTTTAGCCATATAAAGTTATTGAGCACTTCATCTGTGGCTATTGTGTCTGAGGAACTGCAATCTAATCTAATTTGAATCAATGTAAATGTAAATAGCCACATGTGGCTACCATATTGGAAAGTACAGATCTATGTGAACCAAGTCCTGAGCTAGCCCAGGTTACTTGGGGCAGAGGGCCGCTGAAAAGGGGAGGAAATGTTTTTCTGAGATGATGATAAGTGCCCTGACCTCAGGGACTTCCTTTATTCATTCAGTCAGTCAATTAAAAACAAAAATATACTGGGTACCTATTTGTGCCAGGCACATGGCTAGACCTGGAGATTGCCTGATTGGCCAGACCTTGCTCTTGAGGCATTCCCAGGCTAACAGAGGAAAGAGGCTCAGAGGAGTGACAGCAATCCACATGACTGAGATACAAAATCATGCTTTTTAGGGGTGCTGTTTATGGGAAAAACTGAGGGAGAATTCTACTCAATCTCAGGTGTGCTAAACTCTATTGGTGAAGGTCATGATTTCTAAATTCAATTGTTCTCATACTCTAAAGACTTCAAACAAAGGGAGAGGGCTTTGATATAACACACAACACACCTTTTTTTAACCCTCCGAATTCAGTATAGCAAGTGTTAGAAAAAGAAGCGAATTTCTATTTCCCTAGACTTTGGCTTTTTATACATATTGCTGAGTTTGTGGAGTTGAGCCCCACTGAGGAATATTCTTCAGAAACAGATTATGCATGTGTAGTGTGTGCTCAGTTGTGTTCAACTCTTCGTGACCCCATGGACTGTAGCCTGCCAGGCTCCTCTGTCCATAGAATTTTCCAGGAAAGAATTCTGGAGTTGGTTGTCATTGTCTCCTCTAGGGTATCTTCCTGACTCAGGGATCGAACCCACGTCTCCTGCACTGGCAGGCAAATTCTTTACCACTGCATCATCTGGGAAGTACCCAGAAACAGATCTGCTGCTGCTGCTGCTAAGTTGCTTCAGTCATGTCCGACTCTGTACAACCCCATAGACGGCAGCCCACCAGGCTCCCCCATCCCTGGGATTCTCTAGGCAAGAACACTAGAGTGGGTTGCCATTTCCTTCTTCAATGCATGAAAGTGAAAAGTGAAAGTGAAGTCACTCAGTCGTGTCTGACTCTGTGTGACCCCATGGACTGCAGCCTACCAGGCTCCTCCGTCCATGGGATTTTCCAGGCAAGAGTGCTGGAGTGGGGTGCCATCGCCTTCTCCTAGAAACAGATCATGAGACCTCAAATCAAGGATTTTGGTGAGATCCTATTTCAGTCACAGCCAGAATTTACCAGGCTAAAGAAGGTGCTAATAATTTTTACACACTTTTAAAAGGCACTTTCTCACAAGTGGCACTGTTCAATCTCCTCAAACATTTAAAGCTCCCTGCTTTGCAAACAGAATGCGGACAGTTATTACATCATTGTAAAAAAACCCTTCCTGACACTCAATTAAACTCATTATGCCTAAATAGCCAATTCCTGCCAATGTACAATTTAAATCATCACTTCAAAATAATTTGTTTCCAATTACCAGGATCTACTAAATTACCTCCTTAAACCAATCACCTGGAAAAACATTACATGCCAGGGAGAATAAAGAGACTTTTCCCATTTTAATCCCAGGACACTTTTCAGGGGTTCTTCTTATGGTACTTTGGTTTTTCCAATGAGTTCTGGCTCATAGCTTGTCTCTCCATCTTGGAGATCTAAGGAGCAAGAACCTAGTAGCGTCCCACTGAGCGAGTTAGTAACAACTATGATTCCCCAGCAAAATTAGCTGGGGAGCTTTGAAAAAATACAGAAGCAAAGGTTCCCCTCCAGAAACACTGCTAGAATTGTGAAGGGAGCTTGAGAAGCTGTACTTTTAAAAACATCTCAAGGGATTTAATAATTACTAAACTGACTAGAAAATATCATTTTGTTCAATTGGCATACTTTATACAGTTCAATTTATGACACAATTTTCAAAGTGTAGATTTTATCAATGTTTATTTTTCTTCTGAAGTGGACCTCTGCTGCTGCTGCTGCTAAGTCGCTTCAATCATGTCCGACTCTGTGCGACCCCATAGACGGCAGCCCACCAGGCTCCCCCAGCCCTGGGATTCTCTAGGCAAGAACACTGGAGTGGGTTTCATTTCCTTCTCCAATTCTTGAAAGTGAAAAGTGAAAGTGAAGTCGCTCAGTCGTGTCCGACTCTTAGCAACCCCATGGACTGCAGCCTATCAGGCTCCTCCGTTCATGGGATTTTCCAGGCAAGAGTACTGGAGTGGGGTGCCACTGCCTTCTCCAGAATTAGACCTCAGAACCCCCTAATTCCAAAGTGATCCAGAGCAATGTATTCTCACTGAAAATACTTATTTAAATTTTGTGATATGTTTTGCTTATTTCTTCGTTTACCAATCTTCTCGCATCTTACTCAAATTTCTTTTCCCTACTGAAGTATATCATTTGGCAATTCTTTTAGTGAAGTGTTAGTAGTAAACTCTTTTGGCTTTTGGAAGTCTGAAAAGATGTTTATTTTGCTATTATTAAAGAGTGATATCTTAACAGGTTGTAAAAAGCTAAATTAACAACTGTGTCCTATCAGTACACAGAAGATATTAATCCATTGTCTTCTGGAATCCATTACTGATGATGATAAATCAGCTGTTAAACTGATTAGCATTTCTTTTAAGGTAATATGCCTTTTCTCTAGGGAGACTTTATTTTTATGTAAAGTTATTTCAGTAATATGCATTTAAGTATGGATTTTTATTTAATTATTGTATTTGGACTCCATATTCTTTTTCAACATAAGGATTCATGATTTTTTTATGTATAAAAATATTTTGCCACCTTTTCCTCTAATACTTCTCTTCCACATGTGGGGCTTCTCATTCGATCTCCATATCTTTTATCTTTTCTTTTATGAACTCCATCTCTTTATCTCTTTGAACTGTATCCTGAGTGATTTCCTCACATCTATCTGTAACTTATTAATTTTCTTCTCAGCCCTACTTTCCTGTTTTACTCATGTAATAAGGCTTTTAAAAAAGGACTTTGTGTTTCATAACCAAAATACAAATATGCCTCTTTTTAGAAATTCTCCCATTATTTCATCCAAAATATTTCTTTTTGCATGTTTCTTTCCTGTTCTCTTGAATATTTTGAAAAAATTCTAGCTGAAAACTTCTTTCAGGTTTTGCTCAAGCGTCACTTTCCTTATAGATCTGCTCACTGTTTTTCATGGGAGTTTGTTTCCCATGTGTTTGTAAGCTTATGTTTAGGGAGAGTTGTCTCTTATGTGAGGCATCTTTTTGGGGAGGCCCATAGTTTGCTTGCAGACCAGTTTTTATGTTAATTTCCCATTCCCATTTTATGCAAGGAGTGTGAATTCAGAACTCTCTCCTGGACAGAGTAGTACTGCGTCTGTTTCTTTCAAGTGACTTTTCCCCTCTTTAGTGTGTGCATGCCTGCTAAATCATTTCAGTTGTGTCTGACACCATGCAACCCTACGGACTGTAGCACACCAGGTTCCTTTATCCTTGGGGATTCTCCAGGCAAGAATACTGGAGTGGGTTGCCGTGCCCTCTTCTAGGGGATCTTCCCAACCCAGGCATCAAACCCAAGTCTCTCATGTCTCCTCCATTGGCAGGTGGGTCTTTACCTCTAGCACCACCTGGGAAGCCCCTCCCCTTTTAAGTGCCATATCTCTAACCAGTGGGCAGAGTGTCCTAGTGCTACATCAAGACAAAATGGCTCAGTGTCTGACTCTAGGCATGATTTTGGATTCAGCTTTACAGGACAAAGGGAGGGGTGGGTGATTTCAGCACTTGTCCTGTAGAACCGATACTACCCCAAGCCCTGGCCTATTTCAGAATCAATATGCCCATTACTTAACCAACAAAGGTGCATCTAGTCAAAGCTATGGTTTTTCCAGTAGTCATGTATGGATGTGAGAGTTGGACTATAAAGAAAGCTGAGTGCTGAAGAATTGAGGCTTTTGAACTGTGATGTTGGAGAAGACTCTTGAGAGTCCCTTGGACTGCAAAGAGATCCAACCAATCCATCCTAAAGGAAATCAGTCCTGAATATTCATTGGAAGTACTGATGCTGAAGCTGAAACTCCAATACTTTGGCTACCTGATGTGAAGAACTGACTCATTGGAAAAGACCCTGATGCTGGGAAAGATTGAAGGCAGGAGGAGAAGGGGATGACAGAGAATGAGACGGTTGGATGGCATCACCGACGCAATGGACATGAGTTTGAGTAGGCTCTGGGAGTTGTTGATGGACAGGGAAGCTTGGTGTCCATGGAGTTGCAAAGAGTCGGACACAACTAAGCGACTGAACTGAACTGATGCCCATGGAAATTCTGTCTTGAACTTCTACTTTGAGCTCTTTTGTTTGAGTAGTCTAGATCCTGACAACTTGAAATTAAAATAGCTCTGCCACTTACTAGTTGCAGGGAAAGTTACTTAATTCTTTGTGCCTTAGTTTCCTCAATTGTAAAATGCAGATTATAATTGTATCCTCATAGAGATTTTGTGAACATCAAATGAGTTAATATATATGAAATCCTGAGAGGAGTGCCTGGCCCATGGTAAGGATTAAACGTACATTTACCATCATTATTTCTTGCTTTCAAAAAATAATTCTTGCTTAACTATTATACATATATGTATATTTTATGTACACATTAACATTTTTATTGTATATTATCTCATTAAATATCTTTTTCATTACATGTGTATATATTTGTTTTATGTATTTTATTTCATAATTTAAAATAATTAACTTTGAGCTCTTTTGTTTGAGTAGTCTAGATCCTGACAACTTGAAATTAAAATAGCTCTGCCACTTACTAGTTGCAGGGAAAGTTACTTAATTCTTTGTGCCTTAGTTTCCTCAATTGTAAAATGCAGATTATAATTGTATCCTCATAGAGATTTTGTGAACATCAAATGAGTTAATATATATGAAATCCTGAGAGGAGTGCCTGGCCCATGGTAAGGATTAAACGTACATTTACCATCATTATTTCTTGCTTTCAAAAAATAGTTCTTGCTTAACTATTATACATATATGTATATTTTATGTACACATTAACATTTTTATTGTATATTATCTCATTAAATATCTTTTTCATTACATGTGTATATATTTGTTTTATGTATTTTATTTCATAATTTAAAATAATTATATATATTTTATTTCATAATTTACATAGTTAGCATATGATTCTCATTCTTGTGAATAAACTTGGCCTTTCTGAAGTGAGGGCACAGTGGTAGCCAGAGGATATGGGAAACTTACATTATATTCAATTGCTATATACAAGATTTGGGGCCCCTGAATTCTCAATGGTTGGATTCTTTTTTCTTCATTAAAAGCTTGGCTGGGCTCTGCTATCCTTCTCTACTTCCCAAGGCTGTCACTGCTGATCTTTACAAATTCATCTTTATTTTGAAGGTCATGGAACTCTAGAAATGTTTAGATGTATTTGAGCTGGCAGAAGAATTATTTTACTTCATTCATTCCTCCATACAAAAGGTTTTTTATTTTGTATTTTACCATTTTATTCGACCACACCAGCAAGTCTGTTGAACTGATTGTGGTATTTTCACAAGGAATAATGATCTGAGGGAAGGGGGCCTGTTCCCGAAAGCAGGATTGTGGATGCTAGTCTTGGCTCCATTTCTCTGGTTTATTAAAAGAGTGTTTATAAAACCACTCTATTTGTATTTACCAAGAATATTAGTGGGGGAAAGGGGCATAAAAATGGCTTGGGACTCAGAATTCTCTGAGGACAACTCAATCATGAAGTAGATCATATTTATACCGAAGGCCAAGACTTGGATGCAATGTGTCCAACAGCTCCCAGCCACACATCAGCAAAGCTGTACAATCAACCTTCTCTCATCCCTCAGAAATAAATAAAAAACTAGTCAACTAACCAGCAGGCTGCTCAGAGATTTCTTGAGTAGAAGGATCTGAAAGAATTATCTGACCAAGTTTTCCTGTTAACATTCCAAGCCAGTTAGAAATTCTAGTAAGCTCTTGCTGTTCCCCTGCAATGAGGAGCACAACTTCTTGTGACCTTCTGTCTTTCCTTTCTTGCTTGGAAGTCATGTAGACTGTGGGGGCAGAGAGCTTATCAGAGATACATGTGTGTGCGTGTGCGCGCTCAGTCACTTTCAGTTGTATCTGACTCTTTGTGACCCTATGGACTATAGACCACCAGGCTCCTCTATCCATGGGATTCTCTAGGCAAGAATACTGGAGAGGGTTGCCATGCCTTTCTCCAGGGGATCTTTCCAACCCTTGTTGGAACCCATGTCTCTTCCATCTCCTGCGTTGGCAGGTGGGTTCTTTACCACTAGTGCCACCTGGGAAGCCCTGATCAGAGACACTTGTGCTGGTGTGCAAAGTTGCTTCAGTCATGTCCAACTCTGTGCAACCCTATGGACTGTAGTCTTCTCTGTCCATGGGATTCTCCAGACAAGAATAGTGGAGTGGCTTGCCATTCCCTCCTCCAGGGGATCTTCCCGACCCAGGCATCAAACCCACATCTCTTATGTTTCCTGCACTGGCAGGCAGATTACTACTAGCATCACATGGAAGCCCAATCAGAGACACTTACTATACATTAAATCTCCATTTTGGCATAAAAAGCCCACCAAATAGTCTTGAAGGGTCATAGAGTCCTCGCACAGTGAGAAACCTTAATCTGAGAATTTCTTGCTGCATGGCCTCATTCAGCCCACAATATGCCAAATGGGTAGACTCACTCATATGAGCCAGGACTTTGGTGTTTGTGTGTTACACAAAAATGCTTCTAAGCTGCAAGACAGAGTTGAGTAAGTGCTTTTGTTTGTTTAGATTTCTGTAGATCAACCCAATATGTTATCAGAGGAAATCAATTCATAGTGAACAGAGACACTGGAATTTCAAATTTTAATCTCAACTTTGTCAAGGTATCACTAATTCAACAAATACTTATTAAAAATCTACCCTGTGTCAGGCATGGTGCTAGGTTCTGGACATTTAAAAGAACAGAGCAGACACAGATTCTACTTTCTTGGGAATTTATAAGTTGAATGCCCTTCACTAAATAGCTTGACCTCTCTGAGACTCAGTTTTTCACCTGTATAATGGGATTGCAGTAAGTACTAACTGAGAAATACATGGGGAAGTGCATTATCTAAATTCTACTGTTTCATATTGGAGATTGCACACACACACACACACACACACACACGTGCATGGCCCAATTGTGTTCCAGTTACTGCAAAGCATAGTGAAGGCCTGATGAAGTGTGGTGAAAGAGACTATGACATAAATCTTCATATTTCTAAAAAGGGGAGGCTGTGTGGAGACTTTTTTGAAACTAAATAAGGATCCTGAGTATGACTTAGGCTTCTCTCAAGATTTTTTGGAAGCAGGCAGGTTCTAAACTGTAAGCCAGCCTGAGCATTTTTATCTTCTCCTGTGCACATGCTCTTCCACCCCTGGAGCTGCAGTAGTGGGATAGTCTGATAGACCTCAGAGTCACAGATGGAGACAAAGGAATGTAACGTAGGCCAGCAAGATGCCAAGGCTGTCACCTGCAGAAATACCTGCTACAGGCTGGCCATGAGCGCATCTTCTCCCCAGACCCCACAAAGCAAGACAACACTATGGAAGAACAGGATTTAGGGAAGACTTTGTGTTTGGGAGGAGGGAGACTGGCCTCACCTTCTCTTCTCCAGGCCCAGTTCTCTAACATCAGCCTGAAGTAGGTATTCTGGATAGGACTGGACATGGAAAATGGGCAAAGGAGGCCAGAGAAGCTCCCAGAGTCTCCTAGGATGAAAGGCCACTGGACCGGAGTCTTCTTTCTTTGCTAGATCAAGGACATGTGTCAAACACTTGTTACATGGAATGATAAAGGCAAATGGAATATAAGACTATTCTCAGAGGTGCTTAAATTCTGCCATTCAAAAGAGAGGAAGTATTGTGAGACAGGAAAGATAACCAAAATGACAAATTAATATCATAAGTTCATATGTTTCTCCCAGACACTTACTGGACCATGGGCAAAGACTTTCTTACTGACCTCCTAATTTTCATTCTTGATTTTGTTTTGTTTTGTTTTTTTACCAGCTACATTCAGATTATGTCTCTCTCCTGTTTAACATTATTTGTGCCTTCTCCTTGCACTTGGAAGAAACCACAAACCCTTTGTTTTGACCCAAAAGACCCTTCATGATCTGGGCCCTCAGATCTCATCAAAGTTGTCTCCCATCCTTTCCTTCTGTCCCTGCCTTTCATTCATTCTGGCCTTGTTGACTTTCCCATATTCTCGAGCTTCTTTCTGCCACAGGACCTTTGCATAGACTCTTTCTTCTCTGGGTGATTCTCCTCCATAACTCCAAGAGTCTTCCCTAGCATCCCACTTAAAGCAAACCTACTCCTGCTTTCTTTTTCTCTCCTGTAGCACTCTAGGTATTTTCTTCAAAGCTGCTGTTCTTGTTTGTCATTTATGTGCTTGCGTATTTGCTTGTTGTCTATTTGCATGACTAAACCTTAAAATCCAGGAGAACCAAATCCACTTATGTTTACTCACCATACACTAGTGCTTGAAACATACTATGCGTGTGTGCTCAGTCTTTAAGTCATGTCTGACTGTGACCCCATGGACTGCAGCCCACCAGGCTCCTCTGTCCATGACATTGTCCAGGCAAGAATACTGAAACAGGTCGCCATTTCCTTCTCCAGGGGATCTTCCCCATCCAGGGATCGAACCTGCTTTTCTTGCTTCTCCTGCATTGGTGGGCAGGCTCTTTACCACTCATACGGAAACATATGATGGCAACTAACAAACATATATCAAAGGGATAAATTAGTGTTTAAATTTCTTTTCCTCTTAATTCTTACTGAGCACACAGGCAATGATATAGGCCACAATTTCCCTGGGCCCCAGGGCGTTAGCACACTCAGGTCCTTCTGTCAGGATGGCCTTTCACCCTCACCTGATCTCTAAGCTCTACTTATTCTGCTTCAAGACCCAACACGACCCTTTCTTCTTCTGTGATGCTATCTCTAGTCTCTCTTGCATCTCCTTGCTACCCATGTAGACCTCTATTTGTGTTTATGACACCATACTGTGATTGCAGGTTTATATTTCTGGACCCTTCTCCCCTGGAGTGAACTCTGAAGATAGGAAGCAGGCTTTATTCCTCTTTGTATCTCCAGCACCAGCATCTGGAATGCCATAGTCATATGATGCACACTTGTGAGGAACCTACAGATTTTTGTACACTCCATAGAAAGAGAAGGGGTGCGGGGACAGCCGGCCAGTCCTGCTGACCCCTGCCAAGCAGCAGGGCTGGTGGTGATGTCCGAAGTCCGTTTCTCCTGCTGAACAAAGGGCTGTCTATGAACAGAGAGGATGGGATACCCCTCCCCCACTCCCCCCCCAACCGGCCCCATTCAGAGGTGAAAGCAGCCTGTGTCCATGCCTCGTAGGGTTTCCCCTGCCTTTGAGAGGAGAACATTCTTAAGGCAGATTTTCAAGCTGAAGTCATCCAGAACAAAAGCTGCTTGCCAGCTGGGGCCCGGCTGCCCGGCGCCCCTCCCCCTGCAGCCCGGGCGCCATTACTGCCTAATGGGAGAGCGGCGTGAAGCTTCCGGTGCAACATCTGGCCGGGGCCACTGTCAGCTGCGGAGACTGAGACCAGCGACTGCCCGCTCTGATTCCTTGAGATTGCTGGAGGTGCCTCGGAAGCCGCAGAGAGTGAGGAGAAGCAGGAGAGGCCACCCGGGGTGAGGCTGTCGGGGAGGCCGCAGCCAGCCTCCTTCTTCCCCTGCCCGCCCCAGGGAGACCTGTGCTCGGCCCGCAGCTGCGACCTCGGGTGCCTGAGAATGAGGGGCCGCCCCCGCTTAGTACCCGAGGGGCTGGAGGCCCGGCTGGAGGCCTCCTGAGCGGCCGAGCCCAGGTTGCTCTCAGGTCCCCAGGCCAGGGATTCGCGGCTTCCTCTAATGCTCTCTCTCCCACCCCCTTCCGAAGGATCCGCCTGTTCTCCCAGCCTGTTCTTACCTCCCTTCAACGGTGGAGCTGGGACACTAGACACTATTCCAGAGCTTTCTGTTTGCATCTTTGCTTTCTGCTAAAGACAGTTGTCCTGACAAAAGATTTCTGATGGTAACACCTAGCTGTGGTCAAGGAAGTTTGTTTTTCAAATTTTAACAGTGACTTCTGAAAACCAAGAAAAATCTCGAGGAACGAGTGGAAATTTCAAGTTCTGTGGTAGGCTTTGGGGGCAGCCTTGCATTTCAGTAATTTCTCAAATCAACTCCACCTAGACATTGAGCCCAGGTCTGATTTTCTTCCTCCTTGGGGCCCTGGAGTGTATACCCAGAACATCATGAGTTCGGATTTTTGGAGGGTCCACGCTGGCTAGTGAAGCGTCTGTAACCTAGCTGCAGACCAACACTGCAGACGTTATCTTAATGGTACTGATAGATCAGGAGTGTCACACATCATTAAAATAGCTGATTGATTAGAGGAAAATAATTAGCTTGCCAGTGACTTGCTAGAAAGCTTTTTGACATACCAAGAAGTAGATATGGAAGGGATGAGGGGTCATCCATCTTTTGATCATTTGTTTTTCCTCTAAGGTGATGAAAAAGGCCCTGATAACCCATAGGAAAGGGAAGAAATATAAACAAGTTCTGGTTCTTCTTTGCCATTTACTCAGAGAAAAGCGATCTGCAGACTTTCTGGAGTGTGGTATGTTTATTACAGTTACATAGATACACTCCTTTAAATCAAACATGCTGTTAGTGCCTTGGAGTTGTAAATCAGTGGTTCTTTTCAAGTGACTTGATAGAATGTGATATTCTGCTTTCCCTTGACAGGCTATAAACACAGAAACCTAAATATTATAATCAAGGCCAGCCATTGGCAGGCAGGACCATGAAGAAGGGCATGGAGATTCTAGTGGTTTTTCTATACCCTTCCTGCCTCCTGTGTATCTTTCTCTGGGTGTTCAGAATCATTTTCTTGTCCACTCGGGAGTGAAGTGGACGACCACTTATCCTCAGGACTGATACGGTGTAAAGTGATTTTGTACTCAGAGACATTTGCGTTTTAGTTCAAGGCACAAGGAATCTTAAGCCAAAGGATGTCTCTGGAGAGGTATTCTGCTGCTGTGATGGGCCTTCTCACTATCCTGTAATCAAGCTGCTGACTCAGTGCCCTGCCACCACCCCATCATACTGCACTCTTGGAGTACAGAGGGTGGAGTAAGAACAGATCCCGATCACCTAGGAGCCTTCAGCTCCTAGGTATTCTGAGATGTACCTCCTGCCTCACTTCCTATCTGACTTTCCATCATTGGCTGAAAGAGCTACAGATGAATGTATGTTATTATGCTTGTGTTAGAAAATGAGATGGTGGAACTCCATTGTCCCAGAGAACAGTGCAAGTTTGGGAGTAAGCTGAAGTTAGACATTCTACCCCATAAAAGTCATGTGACCTTGGTCACTTAGTTTTCCTGAAACAATAGACTGCTGATTTTACAAAGCCTTATGAAGCTTGCACCAAGCAACGTAGGACACAATGCTTAGCAAGTAAATATTATTTTTATTCCCTTTTAAAATACAATTCAGAGTTTAAAGAGTTCTTTTTAAACTCTGATTTACACCTGAATATAATTTGTTGACTTTCAGCAGTTAATCAACTTGTACAACTTTTAAAAAATATTATTGACTTTCTTTTCTATATGTGCTCTTTGTGGAAATTTGGGGAACTGAAAGAAAAGAAAATCTCCTATAAACTTTCTTTAGGCAGGATTACTAAGTTGTTTGTTTTCAAAAAAAATTTCCTGTACTTTTTCAATGTATATGGGCCCCCCCTTTTTTTTTTGAACAATGTTTGCCATCACACCACACACACGTTCTGTTTTGTGGTTT
Source organism: Oreotragus oreotragus (assembly GCA_006410675.1). Classification (NCBI taxonomy): domain Eukaryota; kingdom Metazoa; phylum Chordata; class Mammalia; order Artiodactyla; family Bovidae; genus Oreotragus; species Oreotragus oreotragus. The sequence goes on from SJYX01004951.1 coordinate 15,015, forward strand.
TCTTTTCTCCTCTAATACATCATGAGCACTTTCCCATGTCATTAAATGTGTTTGGTGTGTATGTGTTTTATAGTTGCTGCCACTACTAATGAGAGCCCATTAGTAAGATGACACTTGTTCCTCTAGGACATACGTCAGTCATTGAAATGACTGCTTCCAAGCAGAAGTAGCGGCTGCTTTGGGGGTTTTATTTTTAATACTCTCACTTCCAAAGCTGGCTCTTGACAAAACCTTAGGTTCTTGTTTGGATTTTTGTCTCTGGTATGGCTGGATCTGGGAATAAGGATGTAGGATGGGTGGCGAATTTCAGCCTACTTCTTCCACTGGCCAGAAGTTCCCCCTGCATTCCTTGACAAAAGGCCATACCTCAAAAGCAGTTACCAGAAAAAATCCTTCAGTCCACCAGTGGCCCCACAGGCAAAATGGTGTTTGGAAGAATAAATGCATGCATGAGGCAAGTGGCCTTCCGTTCATTCAGAAATAAGGACCCCATGTTGGTTATGGACTTCCCTGATGGCTCAGATGGTAAAGTGTCTGTCTACAATGCAGGAGACCCGGGTTCATTCCCTGGGTTGGGAAGATCCCCTGGAGAAGGAAATGGCAATCCACTCCAGGACTATTGCCTGGAAAATCCCATGGACAGAAGAGCCTAGTAGGCTACAGTCCATGCGGTTGCAAAGAGTCGGACATGACTGAGCGACTTCACTTCACTTCACTTCACTTCATGTTGGTTATACATAGTTATTCTCAGCATGACCTAACGGGTGATTTTTCGCTTTCTCCCTCTCTTTTTAAAACATTTATTTGTTTGGTTGTGGGAACTTTCCTTGTGGTGCGTGGGCTCCATGGTTGCAGTGCACAGGCTTAATTGCTCCATGGCATGTGGGATCTTAGTTCCCAGACCAAGGATTGTACCCTTGTCCCCTGCACTGCAGGGCAGATTTTTAATCAGTGGACCGCAAGGGAAGTCCCTTAGCTTTCTCTTTTATGTCACTTAACATCTCTGTGCCACTGTTTCCTTTTCTGCAAAATGAAGATAATAATAGTAGCTATCTTGTAGGGGTCGTGAAGTCTTAAATGAATGAATGAATACACAATTTTGCCTGGAGAAGAGCAAGTGCTCATGAACTTAGCTGTCTTCCTTCTCCTCGTCATCATTATGATTATGTGCTTTTCTACACCTTATAAAATTTCTGCAGTAAGTCCAGCTACCCATACACACAATATTTTTTAAAAGAAATAACACATTGCCAAGGGAGCATAGCCTCTTAGGCCAATGAAGTGAAACGGAATTTGAAGATTGGTTAGATACTAGGAAAAGGAGGTTGCTGATAGAGAGGGAGAGGAAAGAAAACAAGGGAGGCAGAAAGGAAAACCATGAGAAAGGAGGGGACAAATGATGAGTTGGCCAGAACTCAGGGATGGGGAAGGCCAGGCATGTGTATTTCAAAGTTGCTCCACAGAACATGAGCTAAAGGCTCCCTCCCTCAAGGAGGGAGCTCACAAAACTGCTGCTGCTCCCCGTTCCCTTACCCAGTTCGTAGAGGAAGGGGTAGGCAGGGAGAAATGAGAAGAAAGTAAGAGTAGGGAGTGGAAGATGAGAAAATGGAAGCTTGGGAAGGTAAATTGACTTTCAAAGGTCTCAGCTAATTATTGGCAACCCTGGGTCTGGAACTCAGCTTTCAGGATATCCAAACTCATTCCAAGACCTCTCCACCCCACCTATCAATTTCTTCCTGTACCTGGAGGCTGAAATGTAAATGTAAAACCTGACCTAAGAATTTGGGATCTGCTTCTTGGCCATTAGGGTGGCCATATATTCAGGGTGGAACAAAGATGCTGGCCAGTGGAATGTTCCATCAATGCCTTGCGGAGGATTGGAAACGACCCATGTACAACCACCCGCACTCCACCACCCTCTCCACCAACTCCCAAGGCTTCTGGTGGTGTTATCTAGACCTGCCTGTCCTTTTAGGAAACAGTCAAGGCCTGTGCCAAGTCAACTGTGTCACTGATCAGCAGCTCACTGTATTCACTGTGCAAAACGTCAGGGAAAGAATCCATTGGATATTTTAGTTTTATACCAGCCAGTGCATGTGTGCTGTCAAAGTGCCCTGGATGAGTAAGACTCAGAAACTCCCTCCATTTCTAGCCTGATGGACCTGGCTTCTGGAATCATAGGCTCTATGAAAATACTATTTGGTGCTACAACTTGCAAACAGCGGTTGCACTTGAGTATAATTTTAATATGTAAGGATAACCATGTTATTTGCCTGCCACTCATTTGACTGAATTGTTGCCTCAAATATGAATGCATTCCCTGTGAGAGAAACTTGTTTGTGTGTGTTTTGGTTTATAAAAGGTGAGGTGTAAACCCTGATAGTAAATCTTCTGTCACCATTCAAAGTCATTTCTGGGGGTCTCCATACAAGGCACACCATGGAGACGGCCAGACCTGTGTTGTGCAAATAATCTAACTTTGATTAACACAAGGAACAAGAGAAAAAGTAAAATTGGCATCCATTAGCTAAGACTATTTTGTGATATTTTCTATGGAAAAAGGTGTGAGTTGCGTTATCTGCTGTCTGGCAGCTTCTGCATCCTGCTTCCCCCCAGCCCTGGCAGTGAACAGAGATTGGAGCCCAAGGAAGATCATCAAGTGGGACAAAATCTTGACACACTCGGGGCTGGTGCAGAGACTGAGACTTGATTCCTTAAGATGATGCCATAATCTATGAGAGGAGGGTTGTTGAGAAAATCAGAGCACTCTGAATCAGTCTAGGAGTGATATTTTCATCTCATGTCAAAGCTTCACAACATCTGAGAAAATAAACAGGAATGTCTTTGTGGTTATGAACTTTACGTGAATGGTGATAATTTTGAGATACGTGCCAAAGTAGAATAGTTCTTATTTTCCTCATTCTTCTCAAGGTCGTGGTCTGGACTTGTTCATGTCTAAAGCCTGTAGCAGGGGACCCATGGGAGCCCCTCTCTCTAGAGGAGACGAGGGTTCCCTTTGTTCTTTCTTGGCCTCTGGAGTCACTGTGGAGCGATGCAGCGTAACACCAGCAGATGGCATGTGGCGTCAGCCTCCCAGGCACTTGAACTTGGGAAAGTCATCTTTTCTCTACCGTAAAAGTCAAAATTTTAGTTAGGAATAAAAATGTGCTTGTTTTAGCTATTAGATATTGTGCTTGATCATATAGCTGTGTGTTTCTATGATGTCCAGGTCACCTGTGGTGGAAACAAAACCAAATATAATTCAGACACCATCTCTCTCATTTCTTAAGCTAGAGATGATTAAGACTGACCTTGTTCCTCAACTAGTCCAGGACATTCTCGGGAGCCTCATAGGATGCTGAGGAACGAAACAGCAGGACTAACAACAACAACAAAAAGATTCTGGGGAGAAGAGAAGAGGATGAGACCACCTTCCCAACATGTTCTGAGCACGGAAGTAGATGGTCAGCACAACCCGTTCTCCTTTCCTGACCCAACAAAGATACCTGGGACTGAGTGAAGTTTCCCAGAATGCCTGCTGCCAGGGTATAGTTAGAGATCATTGAAAGCATCACTTGGGGTTTTGAAAGCAGGCTATTTCCACACTTAGAAAGCAAGCAGAATTTAATTTCTTTTTTTTTGGCCAGCACCTTGTCCCTCCCCTCCCCGAGGCCTGGAATACTGAGTCTGGAGCTTCAACAGAGAAGAAAGTTCTAGTCCTCTAAGCAGAGTGGAGAGAGGAACAGGTGGAAGTATAAGTGCCTGGCCGCACAAGCGTGGATGAGAAAACCAAGAGATCTACCCTTCACAGGTCTTTAGCCAAACACTGTTGCAGCCTCTGGCTCCACCATCACTTGCTATAGTATGTAGTGTCTCTAAAGCTTGACTTTTTCAGGGACTGTTAGGAGCAAATTGCTCATTAGGAAAAAGTCTTCTTGGGGCTCCTCTGGTGGTCCACTGGTTAAGAATCTGTGGGCCAGTGTAGGGGACAGTTGTTCGATGCCTGTTCTGGGAAGATCCCACATACCACAGGGCAACTAAGCCCGTACACCACAACTGCTGAAGCCTGAGTACTCTAGGGCCTGTGCACCGCAGCAGGAGAAGCCACCACAGGGAGAAGCCCATGCTCGGCCACAAAGAGTAGCCACCGCTCGCTGCAGCTAGAGAAAGCCAGAGTGCAGCAACGAAGACCCAGCATAGCCACCAAAAAAAAAGGAAAGGAAGAAGTCTTCTTTTGTAGGTACCTGTCATTCTGTTAAACCCTTGCTCTATGGTGTTCGTAGCTTCCCTCATTGTTAGTCTTAACTTTCCCAGGAAAGAAATTCCCAGCATCTCTCACAGCTAGGGAGCAAGCCTGCAACCTGAGATTCACCAGTCAAGAGCACCCGCACTAAACTCTGGTTTGGATGTCAGCCACTGAAGGAAACAGTCGATTCTGAGCACTGTACGTCCATGTTGCAGGTAAAAGTGGCAGCAAAGAGCAGTGGTGGCAGGAGCATCCTCATCAGGTCACTTCCGTGTTCTGAGGAGCCTAGCCTTGTGCTCCTTTTCCTCCAGACCTCCCAAAGAGTCATCGAGCTACTGATAACTCTTAATAATTGCTGCTTAAACCAGTGTGAATGGATTCTATAGTTTGCAACTTAAAAGAAAAAAAGAAAGAACAAAAGAAGAGAAAAGAAAGAAGGAAACTAGTTTTTAAAAAATTGGTCCATGAAAGCAGGATCTATCAGACTCTAAATTGTGGAATTGGGGGGTGCAACTGGGCAGAGGAAGCAAGGTGTCTTTGTCATGCGTCAAGGACTAAGATTAGCGGATACTGCAGGGGCCCCTGACTGTGACCACAACCTAGATAGAGCCTTGTGATGTGGAGCTTTCAAAGGTGACAAAGAGAACTGCTTCCTCATGCCCCAAAGAAGCAATTAGAAACCATGATTCCAAAGTAGTCACCTTAGTAAGACCCCATGCGTTTTCTCCCATTAATTAACAGCTTTCTGTAAGACACCTTGTTCAGACTCATTGGAAAACTTCCGGTTCAGGGGATGTCTCACCATAGGAAGCTGTGATTTCAAATTGTTTTGAAGAAGTGGGCATTGAAGAAGGACTAGGAAAGGACAGATGACTAATGTCAGAAGGAAAAGGAAGAAATCTTTGAACTTAAAGACTGTTCACACAGATCTTTGTCCATTGGCTACATGTACTTGCCACTGACGAGAAACAAGGAGAAAAGAAGCCAAATGCCTGGGAAACACCTATGATTTTATCTTGAAAACAAATCCCAGGCCTCTAGGTCCACACCAACAGGAAGAAGTTTGTGAAATCTATATATCCCCCATGACAGCTATGTTCTTTATTACTTGTTGTTGTTGCTGGTCAGTTGCTGACTCGTGTCTGACTCTTTGCAACCCCGTGGACTGTAGCCTGCCAGGTTCCTCTATCGATGGGATTTCCCAGGCAAGAATACTGGAGTGGGTTGCCATTTCCTTCTTCAGGGGATCTTCCCAACCCAGGGTTCGAACCTGCGTCTCCTGCACTGGCAGATGTATTCTTTACCACTGATCCACCAGGGAAGCCCTTTATTATTTACCCAGNGGATTTCCCAGGCAAGAATACTGGAGTGGGTTGCCATTTCCTTCTTCAGGGGATCTTCCCAACCCAGGGTTCGAACCTGCGTCTCCTGCACTGGCAGATGTATTCTTTACCACTGATCCACCAGGGAAGCCCTTTATTATTTACCCAGGGTGAATTCATGTGGGATAATTGCAAAAAGATTACCCTAGAGGGTAGCGTCTAGAATCACCAACCAAGTGAGTGCCTGGACTGGGAGCCATTGCTCTCTCTATTGAGCAGGATCTGGTATTTGCTATTGCTTAATGACCACTGAGGTCTTCCCTGGTGGCTCAGTGGTAAAGAATCCGCCTGTGATGCAGAGGATGCTGGAGATGTGGCTTTGATCCTTAGGTCAGTAAGATCCCTTGGAGAGGCATGGCAACCCATTCCAGGATTCTTGCCTGGATGATCCCACAGAGAGAGGACCTGGCAGGCAACAGTCAATAGGGTTGCAAAGAGTCAGACCTGACTGAAGTGAGTGAGCATGCACACAGTGACCCCTGAGTAATTCTTATTCTATTTTTTAAACTGAAAGTTTCATAAGTCTTGGTTATCCTGTCTCTTCTCCACCATTGTAAAACAAGTGTGTTGGGAGATGACTTGTCTTTGAGGTTTCAGATTTCAGTAAATAGCAGTTTTTTAAAAAGTGTTATTAGAAGCCCTTACTATTTTAAATAGAAGATTCATCAGAGGAAGAAAGACCCTAGAATGAGAAGGAATGTGTTCTGGACTTAAAATATTGTTCAGTTATATTAACAAGGACTGAGTTCTAGAAGGGGCTCCAGATCTATTAATGGTAAGAATCATTGTGTTATCCTCTTTCCCATCTGTTGGATTTGCTTAACATGTGGTTGATGAGAATGGCTTCCCTGGTGGCTCAGACGGTAAAGCATCTGCCTGCAATGTGGGAGACCCAGGTTCGATTCCTGGGTCAGGAAGATCCCCTGGAGAAGGAAATGGCAATCCACTCCAGCACTCTTGCCTGGACAATCCCATGGACGGAGGAGCCTGATAGGCTACAGTCCATGGGGTCGCAAAGAGTCGGACACGACTGAGCGACTTCACTTTCACTTTCTTTCAGGGTGGGTTGTAGATAAGAAGAGGATTCCCAGGTGGCTCAGTGGGTAAAAGAATTGCCTGCCAATGCAGGAGATGTGGGTTCAGTCCCCAGGTTGGAAAGATGCTCTGGAGGAGGACATGACAACCCACTCCAGTTTTCTTGTCTGGAGAATCCCATGGACAGAGGAGCCTGGTGAGCTATAGTCCACAAGGTCTCCAAGAGTTGGACACAACTGAATTGCCTGAGCATGCACACATGTAGAGAGGATACAAGTGGCCATTCAAGATGTGGAATAGTCACCTGTGAACAGAAACCATGTTGACCTCTCTGTTCTGTTTGCCCCTCTCGGCTGCTTTCTTATCACGCCCTCCTACTTGGACTCTATCATAAAGTGGCCCCATCCTTTTCCTTTCTAACCCAAATCTTATGGCATAGTTAATTTAGAGGACAGTTGAGGTACATATGAAAGTGGCTCAATCCCCTTTGCAGCTGTGGGGAAGGAGTTGAACTAGGCTGTAGATATGCTGGGGGTGGAGTAGGAGGGGCTTGTGGTTTCCCTAATGAGCTCTGACTGACAGCTTCTGCTGATCATCTCCAACATGGAAGAGCTGTCTCATTCCTTTGGTTCCCTTAATATCTACCCAACCAATCAACCGACTCAATCTAATAAGTAAATAAAAACCAAGACCTTTGAGGGTGTAGCAGAAGGCAGAGGGAAGCCAAGTCTTTTTCAAAAGAATGTAAATAACTTAAAAACCTCAGCATTCTCAAGGCTAGAGAGACTTGGTCATTTTGGCTAATTCAGATTCTAATACTAACTTCCCTCCTCCCCTCCCATTGTTTCTTGGGTCCCTCACTCCTTCTCTTCCTGCTTACTTCTCAGGGGTAATCAGCTCAAACAGACCCTACTAATTACGCCCATATTTGAATGCAGAACAATTTGACCTTTACTCTATTTTCCCTTCTTCTTCCAGACTCTGGGTCTGATTTATCTTTTTAAACTCAATAACCTATTAAAATAGTATAATAAAGACTATACCCGAAGTAGAATTCTGAGGTAGCGGTTAATTATCCATGAACCTTTTCACACAAAGTCAATAACCAGTTGCATTGGTTTTTTTGTTGTTTTCTTTTTAGCGTTTACTTACTGTTAGAATGGCTATTGTTTTGGTCAGAACTACTTATAAAAATTTGTCCCAAAATTCAGAAGAGTGCAAAGAAGCGAAAAATTTGTAGCCTTGAAAGCTCAGTATCTCTTCAGGGCAATCCCCATTTCTCCTCTCATTCATATCTTTAACTTCCTCCCTCTAAGCAAAGGATCATTGGTTTGACTTCTTAGGGCTGCCTCACTTAATTTTAGAGAAATATAGATCCTGTCTGAGATCCAAGGAGGCATTTGTCAGCATTAAGGGCCTCCTTCAGCTCCATCCATGCCCATAATATTTGGCAGGTGTTCTTCATAGTTTGTGGTTTGGGATTGTAGCTGTTTCCTTGCTTCATTCATGATAGGAAGATGTTTTTCCTTCTATTTTTGTTCCATTTATTGTTTTCATTGGATTTTTAGGAAGAGGAATGGCTAATGTGTTTTTACCCTGCTGTCTTTAACAAGAAGACCAAGGTTTAAAAGTAATTTTGTGTCTGCTTTAAATTTTTTTACTTCAGCAAAAAAGTTAACAGAAGAAGGTATTCAAAACTCTAGTTAATTTTCAGTTGTTTAGGTGTCTGATACAGAAGAACTTCCGTGAACAGCAGTCAGTTCCTCTCGGATGATGGCCTTCCCGTGGCACTGATACCCTGGTTAGAATTTTCCCAGGGAGAGATGGCCTAGCTCCCTGGGAGCTATCACCATAGATTGCCCATGCGGAGAGAGCAGACCGCAAATTACACCAGCTGCAAACACTTACACAGCACATGTAGGAAGGTTACATGCCCAAAGAGGCTGATGCCCAGGGACTGAGAGAATATCAGGAGCCCACAGAGAAAGACAACCTGTGAGTTACACATCCCTGCTTCGGCTCCATGAGGGCCCATGAACTTCTCCTTCATCCAGACGCTATTAAGGAGGGAGGAGCTTAGAAGGCAGAGAACTGGCTCTGATAGGGGATTTCACTGGTTGAACTGTGTGAATTCAGCACTGCTTTTTTCACCCTGGAAGAGGCTGTTCAGCAAGTTTATTTCTGCTGTCTGTAGGACCGAGAGCTTCAGAATAAGATTAAATCAGTTATAGAAAACAAATAAGCTACTGTTTTGGTACATCTGATTTGTAAGATGTAAATCTTGACCCTACAACATCTGTGGTGTCAGCTCCATCTTTCCTTAAGAGGCAGCCTGCTAGAATGGAAACTGCATGGGCTTGGGAGCTGACCTCGGTGTACTGCTGGCTCTACCACAAACTGGCTGGGTGATATTGGTTAAAACAATCTTCTAGTTCTAAATTCCATCAGTTCTAAACTGCAGGGGTTGGACCAGATCGGCCATTTTCTTTTTATTTATTTATTTTTAGCTGTGCCCCTTTGTTAAATAAACTCTTACTTAGATGGACAATATATAAAACAGATACATTTGGAGTTTCCTGTGGCAAGTGGGGAGGAGGTGTTGGGAACCACATGTACTTGAGAGCCCCTTGGGTACCCCCAGGAGTTTGCAAGTCACTACTGAAGGCTATGACCTCTCATTCTTTTTGATTCTAATCCTCAATGATTCAATATCTGCCCAAGGCCAAAAGGAGCTGGCAGAGGCATGAAATAATTTATTCTGTGGTCCACGGGCATCTGAGGAGATTGGTGCTAACTTGTATTTTGGGGGAGAAGACAACTATCTTAATGTTAAAACACAAAAATTTCCAGAACTTCATGGTGGAGAAAGCAATGGGAACCCACTCCAGTACTCTTGCCTGGAAAATCCCATGGACGGAGGAGCCTGGTGGGCTGCAGTCCATGGGTCACGAAGAGTCGGACACCACTGAGCGACTTCTCTTTCACTTTTCACTTTCCTGCATTGGAGAAGGAAATGGCAACCCACTCCAGTGTTCTTGCCTGGAGAATCCCAGGGACGGGGGAGTCTGGTGGGCTGCCATCTATGGGGTCGCACAGGGTCTGACACGACTGAAGCGACTTAGCAGCAGCAGCAGCGTNACTTCACTTTCACTTTTCTCTTTCATGCATTGGAGAAGGAAATGGCAACCCACTCCAGTGTTCTTGCCTGGAGAATCCCAGGGACGGGGGAGTCTGGTGGGCTGCCATCTATGGGGTCGCACAGGGTCTGACACGACTGAAGCGACTTAGCAGCAGCAGCAGCGTGGTGGATAGTTCTGTCATTTACAACTAGGAAAAAAAACAACAAGAAAAAGTTTGATGTAACCCATAAACTAGAAACTGGGTCACTATTGTGTGATACCAGTGTTCTTGTCTGGAGAATCCCAGGGACGGGGGAGCCTGGTGGGCTGCTGTCTCTGGGGTCGCACAGGGTCTGACACGACTGAAGCGACTTAGCAGCAGCAGCAGCATGGTGGATAGAAGTTCTGTCATTTACAACTAGGAAAAAAAACAACAAGGAAACGTTTGATGTAACCCATAAACTAGAAACCGGGTCACTATTGTGTGACTAACATGGCAGAGTCATGTCCAAGATTCAGCAACCGTTTAGCATTTCATTTGTGCTGGGTACTGGTTCTGTCATCTAACTTGAGTCCTGACAGCATCCCAAGAGGTGAGTATGGTTTTCATTTTACAGATAAGGACAGCAGATTAAGTAACTTGCTCAAATATCACACACTATTACAGAGAATCACAACTTGTTAGAAAAAAAAAATTACTGCCATAAATAAGATGTGCACATATGCTATCAGTGAACACAAACCATGAACTTCTCATTCCATAGAAATTACCCTTCAGTGACACTCAGAGCATTTTTGCACATGAACTGGATAAGGAAAATGTCTGAGACAAACAATCTGAATTTTAAATGCAGATCAGAGGTCCTTGCTGTGGATATAAAGAAGTCTGTGGGTATTTCAGGGAGGTTCACCAAGAAAGTAGGCATCTTCCTCCACTTTATGGACTTATATTTTAAGGAGCCCAGTCATTCTAGTCCATGCAGAAAAAACTTTCAAAGGAATATTTACAATGTGGATCTTATATTAAACATTTGGTTTTATAAACTTAAATATTGGTAAAAGCATATGTAAAATAAATTTTAGTACACAAACTGACGTGTGCAAAACATATCAATTTCTTTTTTTCTTTAAATTGGGTTAGTTTTCTGACTCTCAACTGCCATGCTTCCTCTAAGACAGCAAGAATGTCCATCTCATCCTTGTCAGGAACCCCATCTCCTTTCAAGAGTCACACCAGAAACCAGAGGGTTTACTTTCAGTGAAGACAATTGAGGAAGAGCCTCTGACCTCCAGTCTTTTAAGGTATCACTGGCATCACTGTGATGCTCACACTGGGGCCCTGGGTTTTGGTGGTGCCTTTGGTGAGTAGGGGGCTTTGCAGTGGGTACCTCCCTCTAGGCACATCAAGAAGTCATCTCCTCTGGGCAGGGCTAGCTGCATGGTGGCCATGTGACTGTGTCATTTCACAGGGCCCTGAACTCAGAAGAGCCCTGAATTTGTTGTAAAGCTCTGTGGTTGCCATCCTGATATTTGGCCAAGGACCGTCATGTTTCATTTTGCACTGGATCCCCCAAATTACATAGCTGATCCTGCTGTGGGTTTAAGTCACTGCCTCCTCTGCTCACCTTCTCAGCACAGCCTGCCGTCCTGTTTCCCTCGACCATCTTAAGAAGAACTTCTGTCTGTGACTCTCTGCCATCCAGTGCTTCATTCGTCTTTCTTAGAGTCTGGAGGACGTGTTATTTTCTCAATGGCTGTAGGCATTTACAAAAAAATAGCAAGAACCGCAGACTTTTCAGGGGCTTCTATCTTCCATCCTGCAAAAATCCCTGAGGCAAGGAAGCACACGAGGGACTGGGTCCTATTTGAAATGACAAAAGACAAATATGTGGGGAGAAAAATGACACCTTAATCTGTCAATAAATTATCGTTGCATGTATAGTTGTGTTTAATTAACTCTAAGCAATTTTCATGATCAATTTTGATGATTTTGGCCAATAAAATGGATCTCTAGGACACAACACATATTGTGCTTAGTCACTCAGTTGTGTCCGACTTTTTGTGGCCCCGTGGACTGCAGGCCACCAGGTTCCTCTGTTTATGGAATTTCCCAAGCAAGAATACTGGAGGGGGTTGCCATTTCCTACTCTGGGGGATCTTCCTGACCCAGGGATAGAGCCCACATATCTTGCATCTCCTCATTGGCAGGGAGATTCTTTACCACCAGCTCCTGGGAAACCCCAACACGTATTGCTACACTCATGAAAAGCAAGAATGCAGAGACCTAAAGGGGGTCTTTCCAATAGTAGGGTGATCATATACATTCTAGCTTAAACTTGGACATTTTTTAAATGTCTTTGTTGCTGTGTGCAGACTTTCTCTAGCTGCGATGAGAGGAGGTTACCCTCTAGTTGCGATGTGCAGGCTTCTCACTGCAGTGTCTCCTCTCTTGGAACACAGGCTCTGAGGTGTTCAGGCTTCAGCTCTGGCCCACGCAGGGCTTAGTTGCCCTGCAGCATCTGGGATCTTCCCGGACCAGGGATCAAACCCATCTTCCCTGCACTGGCAGGCGGATTCTCAACCACTGGACCACTAGAAATGTCCCGAACCGGGACACTTTTGAAAGGGCCACTATTTATACTTACACTGGAGCATTAAGAGTGAACTGCAACCACTATGGACACACCTTGGGATACACAGTCCCCCACCTATAGCACAGACTCAGGGCTTGAACAGGTCTGTATGGCTCATACTCTCGATATTAATTAAGACAATCTGTGGCCAGCTCAGCCAACTGCCATGAGTGCTTTATTCCACAGCCATTCAGTTTTGGTCCTGTTGACATGGCCTGAGAAAGACTAGGTTCACAACCAGAGAATTTTATTCATGAAAAGCCCAAGAACGGCATTCCTGAGTTGCAATTGGCCAGTGCTCCAGGCATGAATGGGGGAAGTTTCATCTTCAATATTTACTAAAAACAGACGCTGAAGTTTGAGAAGCAAATGTAAAGTGCTCATTTCAAAAGCCTCTTTATATACATGTTAAATCAGTTTGTGGGAAAGAGACCACAGAGATTGTTTAAACATTCATAATGATGACACAACTGTTCGAAAATATGCAGTTCCTTGTAGTTATATGTGGAATTAATTGCATATGGAGGAAGTTATCTTTTGAAACTGGATTAAAAGGAAATAGTTCATAACTCAGTGATATCAAAATGCACACCATTGTACTCGGGACTAAGCTTTGCCTTGTCTTTCTTATCTCAGCCACTGTCTGAAGAAGTTGTTTTCTTGCTTAAGGCGTCATGACTGAAGTATGTAGCTCTGTGGAGGACAAAAAAAAAAAAAAAAACAACTGGGACCAGATGGAAGAAATGTCACTTTAGCCCAAGTGGTACTACTGGGAGTCTCTTTCTGACCTTGGATTCTGGAGTTCAGCTTACGTGTGTCGGCCCCTTAGTGGAGGATGTAGAGAGCTGGTCCCTCTCTACTTCTCTGCTCCTTCAGAGTAATGCAGCCAGGGTTTGGGAGCAAGATTTCCTCCCTCACCACACAGCACGTTTCAATATTCATCCTTCAATGAATTACCCACAATTCTTAGCAGTGCATCTAGTTAACCACAAAGCAGTCAGAGAGCTATGTTTAGAGAGAAACAGCTCCTTATCTCTTGCACTCCAAGGGAAATCAGCAGTCATTTCCTAGAGATGGTCTCAGCGTGACTCTGGGGCTCCAGTTCCTCTATGATACAATCAGCGCTCAGCCAAAGCTACATAAAGTGGTGGCACTCCCCCGTATGTCTAACTCAGGCACTAATCACACTTTTAGTACATCTGTTGTTTTAAAATTTCCAGTCCCATTAATTCTTCCTTTTTTTTTTCTTTTTTAAGATATGAGGAGTTGAGAATACCCATATACACTTTGAAGTACCGTCACTTAAATGAAAGATCTGGAAAAAAAAATCGAGACATGAGGCAATCCTGAAAATATGAATAAAAGAATATAAATATTTCTCCAGCCTCTCTCGTCTTCATTAAAATACGCAAGAGGAAGAAACTGGTTTGCCCTTCTATATTTAATTTGGACTCTGACCTCTTTGAAAACTTCAGCAATATGATTAATTTTAGCTTATCTTATGGAATGTCTCTCCACCTATAAATAAGTCTATTCATCTTCAGAAGAGCATAAATATTCCTCCTGTTTTACAGTTATTTTTAAATATTTCTTACATATAATTGTAATGGGATCTATTTCCAGGACAATAGCTAAGTATCAGTTACATTTCCATTATGCTCTATTAGTTTCATGGTTGGAAAACTTAAGCAAAAATAAGCTTCTCTGGATGAATATGAATCCAGCATTAACCAGAGTAACATGAATAATTCAAAGATCTCCTGACATTCAATCTAACCAAAAAGAATAAGAAAAGAGAAGAGAAGGCAGCAGAGAAGAAGAAAAAAAAGAGGAGGAGCCGAATGAGTGCTTGGGGGTTTTACTTTTAGGCAGAGGTATAAAAAAACTACATTTTTTATGTTATCCCACATAATGCTAGAAGATCGGAAGACCCTTCTCTATACTTTATTAGTGTCTGATTTTCCACTTTTCTGTCTCCCAGAGTCTGCAGGCTCAAGTTAGGTCCATGTAGCCACATAGGAAAGCACTTTGCCTACAAGAACATACTAAACCCAGCAATGCGTTGTTTTATACCTTGAGACTGCGGACATTAAAAATTATTTCCAGGGTGATATTATCTTCAAATAATTAATAGTATTTATAACAATAACATATACTTTAAACTGGTGATGAAAGCAACCTGCTCAAGGAGAAATGACATATTCTGCTATTAAAAATCATATTGCTATGGGAAAGAAGTTAAGTATCTGGTATTTCTAGGGCCACAATTCATTTCTTATATTTGGATTCAAACCTTTAAAATGAAAACTTACACATGGGACTCATACATGGGAAATGAATGATCAATTTGTTTGCTCTCTATGATCATTCTCCATTGGAAGGACAAACTTTCCATCAGAAGACAAAAGATATGCTTTTCTCAGAGAAATATCTCCCCATTAATAAATAGAGAGCAAACACCGAACACTTAAGTAGTGTTCCCGCCAGTCATGTGAGCCGTGTCAGCATCAACCAGCTGGTCCCTGTCTGTTTTGCAGTCAAAGAAAATGGGAACTCAGCATGTATCCAAGTTCCCAAGGATAGGAGGCTTCGAGCTGCCAGGTGTGCACATGGGCAGAATGCCCAACCCCAGGTCATCTTACAAAAAGCCTTGCTCAGGCATGGCCAGCAAAGGAAAGCAAGCAAAAGGTCACAGTTGCTGTTTCTGCAAAATCGTCACTCTCGGCGAGACATCCTCATATTTTGTTTTTTTCTAGTTGTTAACTAAATATTTAGGGAGCACATCAGAGTCATGAAAGGAGGTTGGAAGGGCAGGCAGCTCAACTGTTGTGATCTCTACCATTCATGAAATCAACACAATTCTTTCAGTAATCAAAGGTGCATTCTGAAGAACTGAGAATGTGGCAGGCAGGGCTAGGGAGTGGGGAATTGCCAAGTAACCGCCACCTTTGGCCCATTTGCTTCTATTGATGCCATCTAGGAATGGGGATCATATTTATCAACATACTTTTCAGGCAGAGCTTTCAAGTATTCGTGTGTAACTATTGTGGAGCCAATCTTGGGCAATCAGCTTTGCTTCTGTCTAACCTGGAAAGGTGAACTGGAATGAGAGTGATTTTCTGCATAATTTGATCCAATGGATGAATACTCTGGAGTCATGTGATAGGGTCAAGGTTCTTGCAGCTCATGCCTTAGAACCCAGTTACACGGGAGACCATGTTTGAACAATGTCCTTTAAAGAATTCAGTAACTCAACCCCACTGGACATGAGCCAAGACAAGCCTCTTGAATGCCAAATTCCACTCTAGTGGGTCATGTTATTGGATGGCTCAAATGAATTTGGGCCAGGAAAAAAAGGGCCTCCTTTCCCTCAATAGTTAGTTTCTTGTCTGAATTATCCAGATAATGGCTTTACTTTTCAACTTTCCTTTGCCTGCACAGAGTAGAAAGGCAGCTCTACATTTTTGTCATAATAGAATCATTACCTGTAATTCTCAGAAGTCATCCTCATGAAAATGGGTAACTTTGTATCAAAAAGAGCTACCTAATTTGTAATAGTGATTTATTCTTTTATAATTTCTTTTCATTTGTTCACTGTGCCTAATTCAACAAATATTTACTGGACAAACAAAAAGACATATTATCCTTATGTATCATGCCATTTGTTTGGAAATCTCATATTAGCTGAAAAATCTTTAAAGTGTTATGGAGCACCAGGAAAAGGTGAAAAACTTCTGGAAAAGTTTTCTGCAGAGGGCATGTTTCTTTAAAAACAGAAAGTTCAACTTGTAAGCCATGCGTATTCTTTGAAGTCAACATGGCATCTTTTGATGAAAAAGACTTCAGGTATTAACATTTAATCCTGACATTAGTCCCCCTCCCCCCATCCCAGATATACTGTATCTCTCTTTGAAGACTGGAGAAGTGGAAACCTTCATATTGTGACTTTTCCTTCACTGAACAGTCATTTCAATCCAAGACACTTGTCTTGTACCTACTCAACCACCAGTTCATCTTGTAAAGCCAGAAAATATAAAATAAGGCTACAGGGGAGTTTTCTTTCCAGTCTCACCTGTCATTTCTGCTCTCCCAATCCTCCTTCCCAAAGCTTAACAGCCCATTTGAGAAAGAAAGCAACTCATACTTTTAGGTGACCCATATGTAATGTATCTCTTTTTCTGCTATGGTATTGATCCTTGCTGCCTTGGTTCTTACAATAAAACAAGCTACGTTTCCCAAGGGTCAGAGAGAGGGACGTTACATCCTGAGGGTGTTAAGATTCAATGTTAGTTTTGAGGATCCTCTTGCAGTCTTTAAATATGGTCTTCAATGACTTGGCAGTTGGGAATTGAGGAACAATAGTGGACAGTCACAGGAACATGACAATAAAGCTGAGAGGCTCACCTATTATTTGCCTGAGTGTGTTACCTGTCTCACGAGTGACAGCTGCGTGACTCCCGTTCTTCAGAAGGGGTCAATCAGAGGATAGAAAAGGCTGTGGGGACATTCAAGCATCAGATGAGTAGATGGACTGGATGACCATAAATTGCATGAATTACAATTAAAATCTTAACTATTGTTGCAATTTTTATGAGTGTGAGAGAATGTCAAACAATTTATATCCCAGAAGGTGCATAAGTCAAATACATGCAAAATCACCATTTAGGTAAAAAATAGGACATAGCCAGCACCTCAGAAGTCTCTCCATGACCCTAACTGATTACCTAACAATCTGATTTTTATGGTAAACACATCCTTTTCTATAGATCTATTCCTTAAATACAGATCTCTAAGCACTGTGGTTTAAGTTGCCTATTTTCTAAATTTTGTATAAACAGAACTATAGGCTTATGTGTTTTGCTATTTTTATTCAACTTTATGTTTCTGATTGGCCCATGCTGCTGAATGTAGTTGTCCTTCATTCATTTTTGTGGCTGGACCCAGATTAAGTTCGACAGGTGAAGATTTAGGCAAGTCCTAAGTCTCCATGACTTAGAACTTCACTAGTACCTCAGTGAGACTGTGTCCAGAGTTCTGTTGCAGAGAATAGAATCCTATCTAGGTAGAGATTTACTGCAGATTTTATGCAGCATGTAGATCACTTGATGGGCAGACAAAACAGTCTCTAGGGGGACTTTTAGAAACCTCCCTCCCCTCTCCTCAGTCATACCACAGTACTGGGCACCCAAGCAGCTCCTACACTCAAAACTTGTCAGCCCCCAGCCCTACATCGTCACTGCCTTGACCTTGAAGCCACTGCAATCAGAAATTGTCCTGATTAAGAAGATTCCATGCTTATAAAGGGGTTCCCTGGTGGCTCAGATGGTAAAGAATATGCATGCAAGTAAGAGATTCAAGTTTGATCCCTGGAGAAGGGAAGGATTACCCACTCTAGTATTCTTGCCTGCAGAATCCCATGGACAGAGCAGCCTGGTGGGCTACAGCCTGTGGGGTCGCAAAGAGTTTGACATGACTGAATGACTGACACTTACTTATTTACTTATGCTTATAAAGTCATGATGCTGCAGATCCCAGAACCATTCTATGCCTGATACAAACTTCACCAGCAAAAATGGATAACTCTTTTTTTTTTTTCCTTCAAATAATACCTATGAAAGGCACCTGTGCTAGTGACTAAACCTCTGCTGGCATTGCCAAGAAAGACCAAATGCTTCCACGGCATGCTTGGCAGCAGAAATAGCAAAAGCAACATGAGGACATTGGGTTTGCAGAACTGAAAATACCTGGAACTTCACCTGAAGTGAGTGGGAAAATGTAGTCTTTCGCTTTCCAGCATTGTTATACAGCAATGGCTTTCACTTTGGGGATCAGGACTCATCATTAGTGAATCATGAAAGCAATGAAAAAAATAAAATAGAGCAGAATAACATTTTCAGAGAGCATCAACCTAGGGTAATTTCTGTTTTGTGCCACACACACATATGTATGGATTGCAAAGTAAAATATTTTCTCACTGGGGGTTGAGTTAAAAAAAAAGTTTGAGAGCCCCCAAAACTCCTGCAACCGAATATGGAGTGATAAATGTGTACAAGAATGAGACACTTTGACAAGTCTTGTTGGCTACTATAATCTAACAATTCACTTTGGAGCAACTTAGTGTCTAGATTATTGGAGAAGGAAATGGCAACCCACTCCAGTGTTCTTGCCTGGAGAATCCCAGGGACGGGGAAGCCTGGCTGCCATCTATGGGGTCGCACAGAGTCGGACATGACTGAAGCGACTTAGCAGCAGCAGCAGCAGCAGTGTCGGGATTACCCTTTCAGCCTTCACCCCTTTTCAAGACATCATCCATGAGTCCCAGAGTAATCTTTCTGAACACAAATCTGATTATTTCACCCTATTTTAAAACATTCAGTAGCTTCCTCTGACTTATAGCTGCTGCTGCTGCTGCTGCTAAGTCCAACTCTTCGCGACCCCATGGACTGCAGTCTACCAGGCTCCTCTGTCCATGGGATTTTCCAGGCAAGAGTACTGGAGAGGGGTGCCATTGCCTTCTCCTTAGCAAGACCAAAAAAGCGTGGCTCTGTACCAAGCTGGCCCACCTCAATTTTTCCTGCCCCACCACCCCTCCCTCCTCCCTCCCAGACCTGTCCCTCCCCTAGACAGTGAACTACCTCTATGTTCTTTGTACTTTATGCTTTTATACCCTTCATTATCACATGCTGTTTCTTCTAATTGGAACATTCTGCTTCCGTTCTTATCAAATATTTCCCAAGCTCCTATTCACCTTGATACTGCTGCTGCTGAGTCGCTTCAGTCGTGTCCGACTTTGTGTGACCCCATAGACAGCAGCCCACCAGGCTCCCCCATCCCTAGGATTCTCCAGGCAAGAACACTGGAGTGGGTTGCCAATTCCTTCTCCAGTGCAGGAAAGTGAAAAGTGAAAGTGAAGTCGCTCAGTCGTGTCCAACTCTTTGTGACCCCATGGACTGCAGCCCACCAGGCTCCTCTGTCCATGGGATTTTCCAGGCAAGAGTACTGGAGTGGGTGCCATAGCCCATTCACCTTAAAGGACCAATATTACCTCTCTAGGAAACCTTCTCTTATATGCAAATACACTTTACGTTCCTTTGGTATTCCACGTATTTCATACCTGCGTGCGTACTCAGTTGCTCAGTCATCTCTGACTCTTTTGCAACCCCATTGACTGTAACCCACCAGGATCCTCTGTCCACGGGATTTTTCTGGCAAGAATACTGGGGTGGGTTGTCATTTCCTCCTCCAGGGAATCTTCCCAACCCAGAGACTGAATCAACGTCTCCTTCATTGACAGGGAGATTCCTTATCACTGAGCCACGAGGGAATAATACTAAGCATTATTTTGTATTATAATCACACTGAATTGTAATTATTTGTTGATGTTATTTTCCTATGAAAACCAGGAACTTATCAGATATAAGCACTGTGTCTTATGGTTTGGGGCTTTTGTTGTTGTTTATATCCACAGCCTGGCACCATGTAAAAGTACCATCGATACCCATTCAATACAATGAATGGGTGACACATTGATTGGTAGTCGGATGGATAGATTATTCAATGAGTAGAACTACTTGTCTAAGGTAGGTATGGTTTCCCTTTTGATATTGGTTTTCAACAGAGATTAGAACTGTTACTGCTGGAATATCTGAACTTCTGTTGGGGTAGCTGATGCCTTTGGAAAACCAAATGAATTACATGTTAAGACCAGGTTCTATGGATTCAGCATGAGTCACCCATGGGGGCAAGGCTGGTGGGTGAAATTTTGATTAAGAATTAAATATTGGTGCAGTCTCAAAATATTTTCCCACAATATGCTGATCACTTACAAGTGAGAAAATGGTGAATTTTATGTTTCCTGAGAAGATGCTGGGAAAGATTGAAGGCAGGAGGAGAAGGGGATGACAGAGGATGAGATGGTTGGATGGCATTACCAACTCGATGGACATGAGTCTGAGTAAGCTCCGTGAGCTGGTGATGGACAAGGAAGCCTGGCGTGTTGCAGTCCATGGAGTGGCAAAGAATGGGACACNGGCAGGAGGAGAAGGGGATGACAGAGGATGAGATGGTTGGATGGCATTACCAACTCGATGGACATGAGTCTGAGTAAGCTCCGTGAGCTGGTGATGGACAAGGAAGCCTGGCGTGTTGCAGTCCATGGAGTGGCAAAGAATGGGACACGACTGAGTGAATGAACTGAACTGAACTGAGAAGTCTCAAGAAAACATAATATATCATTTTCCTGCAAAGAAAACATGACCTGATTCTGGACGTGAGACAAACTTAGGTAGAGAAATACATACAGACTGAAAAGATGGAAAGACTAAAAGAAAACTACTTCAGATTGAGTGATATTGGAAATCTATGACAATTAAATGATCTGGGTTTGGCTACCGGACCATAAAAAAAGAGATGTTACTGGCACAGTTGGAAAAACTTAAGAGTGTTCTATGAACTGGATGGTAGTATTGACTGTTTTGTATTGATAGTATTGTATTGTACTAATATTGCAAGATTGCCAGGAGAAATATCAATAACCTCAGATATGCTGATGACACCACCCTTATGGCAGAAAGTGAGAAGGAGCTAAAAAGCCTCTTGATGAAAGTGAAGGAGGAGAGCGAAAAAGTTGGCTTAAAGCTCAACATTCAGAAAACGAAGATCATGGCATCCGGTCCCATCACTTCATGGGAAATTGATGGGGAAACAGTGGAAACAGTGTCAGACTTTATTTTTTTGGGCTCCAAAATCACTGCAGATGGTGACTGCAGCCATGAACTTAAAAGACGCTTACTCCTTGGAAGAAAAGTTATGACCAACCTGGATAGTATATTCAAAAGCAGAGACATTACTTTGCCGACTAAGGTCCGCCTAGTCAAGGCTATGGTTTTTCCTGTGGTCATGTATGGATGTGAAAGTTGGACTGTGAAGAAAGCTGAGCGCCAAAGAATCGATGCTTTTGAACTGTGGTGTTGGAGAAGACTCTTGAGAGTCCCTTGGACTGCAAGGAGATCCAACCAGTCCATTCTGAAGGAGATCAGCCCTGGGATTTCTTTGGAAGGAATGATGCTAAAGCTGAAACTCCAGTACTTTGGCCACCTCATGCGAAGAGTTGACTCATTGGAAAAGACTCTGATGCTGGGAGGGATTGGGGGCAGGAGGAGAAGGGGACGACCAAGGATGACTCAGAAGGGGACGACCAAGGATGACTCAGATGGAGGTGAGTCTGAGTGAACTTCGGGAGATGGTGATGGATAGGGAGGCCTGGCGTGCTGCGATTCATGGGGTCGCAAAGAGTCGGACACGACTGAGCGACTGAACTGAACTGAACTGAATCAAACCATCCCAAAACTCAGTGGCTGAAACAATAACAGCTATTATTTGCTTACACAGCTAGGGGTTGGGGGAATGACTAGTCTAGTCTGTATTTAACTGAGATGGCTCTGCTCCACGTGTGTCTCTCAGGCGCCTTGGACCAGTCTCCCAGTCCAGGCACAGTCTTCTTTTTGGCCTTGGCCAAAGAGATTAAGTGGAAACCCCAGGTCACTCGGCCTAGGCACAGACTTGGCACATTCACTCCCGCCTCATTCTCTTGGCCAAACAAAGCACATAGCTAAACACAGTGTCCAAGGGCAGGGAAATGTGATGCGCCTTCAGGAAAGAAATTCAAGGTCACACAGCAAAGGGCATGGATACAGGTGAGGCAAGAGTTGGGGTCAAGTGGGAATTCCCTGACGGTCCGGTGGTTAGGACTCCACACTCACTGCAGAGGGCACGAGTTCCATCCTTGGTCAAGAAACTAAGATCCCACAAACAGCACAGACAAAAAATAAAATAAAAAGAGTTGGGGTCAATAATGCAATCTACCCTAGGGAATAGCACAATTTTCTCATCACGCATATTAGCTGAAATTTCCCCCTAGGATTGTACATGGTATCTTTTTTTTTTTTTTAATTATGAAACTACTAATTTAAGGTGACAGGAATGCACATGGCTCTGAACTGCCTTTTTAGTCTCATCTCTGTGAATTCCCAGATTTGCAAAAATCTTCCACTGGAACCCAAATGGCCAAACTACTGGTTTCCACATATACCTTATAATGATGAAGATACCCTACATCTTCTTGCCTTGGAGCAGTGGTTCTTACAGTGTGGCCCATTAGATATATGTAGCAAGTTGTCTTTATCCATTGCTCTGTCAGCAGACATCTAGGTTGCTTCCATGTCTTGGCTATTGTAAATAGTGCTGAAATGAACATTGGGGTGCATGTATCTTTTTGGATTATGGTTTTCTCTGGATATATGCCCAGGAATAGGATTGCTGGATCATACGGTAGTACTATTTTTAGTTTTTTTTTTTTTTTTTAAGGAACCTCCATATTGTTCTCCTGGAGAAGGAAATGGCAACCCACTCCAGTATTCCTGCCTGGAGAATCCCATGGACAGAGGAGCCTGGCAGGCTACGGTCCATGATGTGGCAAAAGAGCTGGACACGACTGAAGCAGCTTAGCAGCAGCAGCATATTATTCTCCATAGTGTCTGTACCAATTTCCACCAACAGTGCAGGAGGGTTCCCTTTTCTGTACACCCTCTGCAGCATTTACAGTTTGTAGAATTTTTGATGATGGCCATTCTGACCAATGGAAGTTTTTTAGTTTCGACTCAGTGTAGCTCTGATTTGCATTTCTCTAATAATGAGTTATAAGAGTGGAGTTCTGAAGGAGAACTGAGACTTCAGGTCATTATGGTCAACAAGCTCAGTCTAATTCCCATGCGCCTGTCAGAGAAATGTGAGGCAGAGATATTTAGGAGATTCAAGTCTCCTGAGGACATTGTCTGCTGGTCTTACACCGCCTTTCAATCAGATTTACAAAAGGCAGCAAACCTTAGTCCAGCTAATCAGTCATGTCCGACTCATTGCAACCCCATGCACTGCAGCCTGCCAGGCTTCCCTGTCCATTACCAACTCCCGGAGCTTACTCAAGCTCATGTCCATCAAGTCAGTGATGCCATCCAACCATCTCATCCTCTGTCATCCCCTTCTCCTCCTGCCCTCAATCTTTCCCAGCATCAGGGTCTTTTCCAATGAGTCAGTTCTTTGCATCAGGTGGCCAAAGTATTGGAGCCTCAGCTTCAACATCAGTCCTTCCAATGAATATTCAACACTGATTTCTTTTAGGATGGACTGGTTGGATCTCTTTGCAGTCCAAGGGACTCTCAAGAGTCTTCTCCAGCATCACAGTTCAAAAGCATCAATTCTTTGACGCTCAGCTTTCTTCATGGTCCAGCTCTCACATCCATACACAACTACTGGAAAAAGCAGAGCTTTGACTGGATGGACCTTTGTCGGTAAAGCAATGTCTCTGCTTTTTAATATGCAGTCTAGTTTGGTCATAGCTTTTCTTCCAAGGAGCAAGCATCATTTAATTTCATGGCTGCAGTCACCATCTGCAGTGATTCTGGAGCCCAAGAAAATAAAGTCTCTCACTGTTTCCATTATTTCCCCATCTATTTGCCATGAAGTGATGGGACTAGATGCCATGATCTGGTCCTATTACTGCCATTCATTTATTGAATGTCAAAATTTAAGCCAAATTTTTCACTCTCCTCTTTCACTCTCACTAAGCAGCAAGCCTAGTTCTCAGTATAGGAAGGGGGTCACTCTGGACATTCAGCTGTCATATGAATGCCATAAGAGGACATACTAATTCTCAACACAAACATGAATGAAAAGTTCAATTTCCCAGGTAAAATAATCCCCATCCAGGAAAGATAAAGCTCTAAAGCTTTCTGAGCTGATTCCCAGGCCACTGATATTGTTCACCTTGATCACCCTGTACTGTTAGCTAATTTGACTTCTTTGTGAATGCCCCAGAGTTTCAAGATAAAAAGATGATGACTCATCTAAAGCAACAAGGAAAATTAAAATGCCTCTAATTATAAAGGAATTTGAATTTGCTGCACCTAACAATTTAGAGACTAAACTCTTGTTTAAAATCATTACAGAGATAAGATTTGTGAATTTAACCACAATTACTTTCACTCCATTCTAAAGAAATGCTCATTGTAAAGGTAGTTTTTGTAAAGAAATCATTACATGTTGGGGAAAAAGGTTTAATCATTGTGCACCTGGAGACAAAAGATTCATTTGCTGACAGATAATACAGGTGCCAGAAGTGAATTTCTAGAGAACAACATAATTCTACTTTTTAAAATATTTATCATGGCAGTTTTGTGGAAATGTTTACACCTTTCTAAAGAATGTCCAGACCCTTGGAATTGAAAGTACCAGAAAAAGAGATGGTAATCCACTTTCCATTTCAAAGGATACAGGCTGAGATGACAATGTCAAATCTTATGTGAGCCCTGTGCTTCCAGAAAGCAGTGATGGTTGAGAAATCCCACCCCCGACCCTGTGTTCTGGAAAAAGCCTGATTATAAAAATCCATGCTTCTTTAGCATATTTCAAGATACATCCCACCTCTACCCTTCTTTCATGACTCCCCTATTTTATAAAACCCCAGTTTTTCTCCCTCTTCTTACCCTCATTACTGAATGTTGTCCCTATTGCAATATCCTGGATGAAACCACCTCAGTTGTCCAGGGAATTTTGTCCTTGAAAAAAGAGGGAAAATCTCTCTACCCAACTGAAAATCACTGAGTAAGTTGTTAAGTCTGTCTTTACCAGGCACCAGATTGGGGTTTATTAAATAGGGGAGTCATGGAGATGTTAATACAAAGCTGAAGGTTATATTCCATGAGTCATCTCAATGGTCTATCTAGACCTAACTCTGAACCAACATATTTACGATCACTTTCCAACTAGATGTTTAGCTGTGGGTATAGGCTTCCCTGGTGGCGGTGAAAGTGAAGTCACTCAGTCGTGTCCGACTCTTTGTGACCCCGTGGACTGTAGCCTATCAAGCTCCTCTGTCCATGGGATTCTCCAGAATACTGGAGTGGGTTGCCATTTCCTTCTCCAGGGGATCTTCCCAACCCAGGGATCGAACCCAGGTTTCCCGCATTGGAGGCAGACTCTTTAACCTCTAAGCCACCAGGGAAGCGCTAGTGGTAAAGGATTCACCTGCCAATGTCGGAGACTCAAGAGCCGGGTTCGAACCCTGAATCAGGAAGATACCTAAGAGAAGGAAATGGCAATTCACTCCAGTATTGTTGTGTGGAAAATTCCATGGTCAGAGGAACCTGGCAGGCTACAGCCACAGGGTCACAAAGAGTCAGACACAACTGAACACACACACACACACACAACCCATTAGAAAGCTCAGCTCTTGGTTCTTCTAAGATTGGAGTGGAGCATTCCCTGATCTTATTAGACTAACCAAAGACAAAAGTCCTTCCAGTTAATTCTCTCTCTGGTGTGGACGCCTGCCACCTCCTGGCCGATTTGCTCACTGCACACCACACCTGCTCAAGTTTGCTCCAGATGAAGGGTTGCCAAGGCTCCCTGGGGACCATGTGACCACATGACCTTCCCCTGCTAGGCCCTGCTGATGTCTGGTTAGTGTGAAGGACAGAATTCCCAGAACAATTAAGGTGATGATTCTATTCAAGCTACTGTTATAAGGAAGATGTCCACTAATGAGAAACATCTCAGAGGAAAGGATGGAGGCCTGGGGTTTTCTAGAGGCAGGGAGGCAACAGAATCATCACCTGTCTTCATGGGAGTCATGGGAGGAAGTGTGGAGGTGGCTCTTGCCATGGAATATGCAAGAGTGGAGCGGTCATCTACAGTTACCCCTTTCTCAGAACCCCAAAGGCTGGTCATCTACAGTTACCCCTTTCTCAGAACCCCAAAGGCTGGGAGATTTCTCAATCAGCACTGCTCTATGGAAGCCCAGGGCTCAGATACAATTCACCACCATCACCGAGTCTCCACCATCTCACCAAAAACTAAGCCCCAACTCTGTCAAGCACCCTTGCAGGTCACCATGTGCCCAAGCAAAAACAATTATTTTAAAAACAAAAACTGCCAACCTTCAGACAGCAATGCTACATTTTTCTTACCAAAAAGGGTCTGCTGCCCAATGCGCTTAGTAGTCAACACTATGGCCCTGGCTTTTGAGAAAAGAGAAGGCTTTATTGCAAGGTGGACCAGAAAGGAGACAGGAGGTGTGGCTCGAGTCTCTCCCCTGATCTAGGGTTCAGTTAAACTTTTGGGAGTTAGGGTGGGAGGCTGGTCTGGGGAAGCGCCAGTGGGCAGGTTATGACGAGAGGGCTTTGGAGCTGGTCACCTGTGGTCAGTGTGGAAAAAGGGTTCAACACCAGATCTTGGACAACAGACCCTTCGCTCCTGAAAGGGACCCAGGTTCAGGCTCCAGTGAAGTCCTGGCCCTTTGGTTCCTCTGTGGGGAGAAACTTCTAGGTATTAATTAAGGGCAAAATTTTCTCCTCTGCACCTGCTTTGGCTGCATGACTTGCGGTTTCTTCTGTTGTCCCTGAAAAATAACTGAATATCTTGTTAGAAACATGATAGAGCCAGTTTGGGGTGGTTCTGCAGTTACTTTGGTTGGGGGTGGGGCGCCATTGGAGTTTGGCTAATTGATTGGCCACCCTGAGAATAGTTCTTCAGCAAACTGGCTTTCAGAAAGTGGGACCTCTTCCACACAACGCTCCCTAGGATTGCATAGTCACTGGTGTTTTTGTCTCTCTTCTGAAGCAAATGCTGAAGTCCTTGTGGGTCCTGACTACCTTTGCCAGACCCCAACACCCCATTCTTACCCCAGAGCCAAGGAACCCTCAATAAATGCCATCTGAGTTAAAATATTCTTTGATATAAATCTACCACTTATTCATCAAGCAGAATAACTTTCAAATAGTTTCCAGCTCTGAAAATCTCCCATCCGTCCATCCATGTATTCGAACCTTATATCCTGGGAAGAGATACCACCCTCTGGGCTCTTGATTCTCCCTGGCTCCCCACCCGTGGTCCTGAGCTGGTCCACACTGGGTGTCAGAGCAATACTCACTCATATCACAGCAAAGGCGGAAAATAGAAGAAAAACAAAATCCACAGCAAAAGTGAAAAAAAGCTTTCCGGGTGGTGTGATTGATCAGCAAAGCCCCGTGTGTAAGACCCAGAGTTTAGGCATCTGTGTTTCCTTAGGACAGGATGAGAACTCCCAAGGCGTTGTAACATCACCCTCCAAGTACCATCTCTAGGAGAATGTCACACCACGTGGAAAGAAAGAGGCTGCCAGTAGCCACAGTGGGCGTGAATGGGAGAGGCAGAGAGCTCCAGCATCACACAGTCATGGCAAAGATTCAATTACAGAGGAAACTGGAAGGAAGCCAAGCCAGCCACAGAAAGCACCAGAGTCCCTCGGTCTGCAAGGAGGTCAAACCAGTTAATCTTAAAAGAAATCAACCCTGAATATTCGTTTGAAGGACTGATGCTGAAGCTGAAGCTCCAACACTTTGGCCACCTGATGTAAAGAGTCAACTCAGAAAAGCGTCTGATGCGGGGGAAGATTGAAGGCAAAAGGTAAAGGGGGTGACAGAGGATGAGATGGTTAGATAGCATCATCAATCCAATGGACATGAATCTGATAGTGAAGGACAGGGAAGCCTGGCGTGCTGCAGTTCATGGGGTCACAAAGAGCTGGACATGACTTAGCAACTGAACCACAACGATCAATACAAGCACGGTCCCTCTAGCCATCCCACGGTAAGCAGAGCCCAAAGGCAAACAGCAAATGTCATTAGATAAGACCATATGGAAAAAGAAGAAATTCTGAGTTTTGTAACCACACAGGCTATAAGGGTTATTGTCTTTCCTCCTCAGTCAGGAGAACTCCTAATATAACACCATCGGGTTCCACCTTATAACATTTGTGAGACGGAATACCAACAGGTGAGGGCTGGACCAAATTGAATACTAAAACTCTGACCCGCAATCTCTGCAGTAACCTGCCCAGGTCAGTTAGGACTGGGTCAATGATCACCAGCTTCCAAGTCAGGACCAACCAGAGAAAGCTGGAGGAGATCAGAATATACCAGGACTTCCCGGATGGTCCAGTGGCTAAGACTCCATGCTACCAATGCAGCGGGCTGGGGTTCGATCCCTGTCTGAGCAACTAGATCCCACATACCACAACAAAGGGTTCACATGGACTGTGTGCCCGCTTGCCTCAAGTAAGACCTGGCACAGCCAAATAAATATTTATTTTAAAAAAAAGAATATGCCACCCTAAAATACTCCACTCTGTCACAATGATTATTTTGAGTTGGAGACGAATGAGAATCAACAGATCCAGAAAGAAACCGTCCCAGACTTTCTCTTATCTGACAAAAAGCAGAAACTTTTGAGAACTTGAGGATGCCATAAATCCCCTCTGCCAAGGAAGCTTTATGGCCATGCAGAAGACAGAAAGTTGGCCCCAAGATTATCTGCTCATATAGCCCATTACCTTCCATTAGCTCCCCCATATATTTACCTTCCCACAGCTGATACCTTTAGAAGCCTAAAATCCTTCTCCTTTGTCTTGTTACTTCTCCTCAGATTTATTGTTTCTTTTTGAAGATGCTATATAAGCCCAAGTTCAGACCACTCTGAGTTACTCATCGCTGAAGCTTCTCCCATATGATAATAAAGGGATGGTATGGGGAGGGAGGTGGGTGGGGGGTTCAGGATGGGGAACACGTGTACACCCGTGGCAGATTCATGTTGATGTATGGCAAAACCAATACAATATTGTAAAGTAATTAGCCTCCAATTAAAATAAATAAATTTATATTTTTTAAAAAATTTTTTTAATTAAAAAAATTTAAAAATAAACTGTTTCTGTTTTGTTAATTCATCTTTTGTTAGTCTAATTTACAGGAGACCAGTCTGAAAATCTAAGTTGGATTAGAGGAAAAACATTTTTATCCTCCCCTACTAAGCTTCTCAAACCAATTACTTAAGAGGCTTACTTTTAGTTAGCCCACGTCCAGCTTCTCCCAGGCCAACAATCCTGCAGTATGGGGGGTTCAGGATGGGGAACACGTGTACACCCGTGGCAGATTCATGTTGATGTATGGCAAAACCAATACAATATTGTAAAGTAATTAGCCTCCAATTAAAATAAATAAATTTATATTTTTTAAAAAATTTTTTTAATTAAAAAAATTTAAAAATAAACTGTTTCTGTTTTGTTAATTCATCTTTTGTTAGTCTAATTTACAGGAGACCAGTCTGAAAATCTAAGTTGGATTAGAGGAAAAACATTTTTATCCTCCCCTACTAAGCTTCTCAAACCAATTACTTAAGAGGCTTACTTTTAGTTAGCCCACGTCCAGCTTCTCCCAGGCCAACAATCCTGCAGTCAAAACACACTTAAAACCTTCTCCCTTTCTTCACTGTAAAACTTCCCTGTTCCCCTGCCTGCCTTGGAGTCTCAGCCAGACGCAAAGATGGAGGTTGACTTCTTGCCTGCAGCAAGCTTTGTAGAAGTAGCCTTTGTTCTCATTTGAGTGGTCTTCTTTATTTCTGGCTTTCCCTGGTGGCTCAGCTGGTCAAGAACTCGCCTGCCAATGCAGGAGACTCAAGAGATGAGGGTTTGATCTCTGGGTCAGGAAGATTCCCTGGAGTAGGAAATGGCAACCCGCTCCAGTATTCTTGCCTGGAGAATCTTCTGGACAGAGGAACCTGACAGGCTACAGTCCATGGGATCACGTAAGAGTCAGACATGACTTAGCAACTAAACAACAACAACAGTTGTAACCAGGAAGGGTTAATTTTAAACACACACTGGATCTGTTCTGTGACTTGAACCCTTTTGTGTTATTATAAGCATACATAATGGCCTGCTCAGGGAGATAAGCTGAGCTGCCCACCTGTGAAGAACTGTGTAAGAAAGTAAAACACATTCCCCTGCCTGAGGCTTGCCTATGTAGGGAACGTTTGCAAGGATTGAATAGTTCTTTTGCTTTGTTTCCTCACCTCCCCACCATCTCTGATCCATAAAAGAACCTGGCAACCAGGTCCTGACAAGACGGTTATTTTGAGGCGCTAGCCTGCCGTCTTCTTGGGCAGCTGGCTCCCCGATTAAAGTCTCTTCCTTGCCTCAACCCTTCATCTCATGGATTCACTGGCCTGTCGTGAGGAGAGCCGAGCGAGCATGGACTCAGTAACACAACAATTTCAATAGTATATGTGAACTTTGACCTGTATAGCTCCACCCCTACACCATCTTAAAGCTGCTGTGAATGGAGGAAGGGGGCCAGATGCTAAGGGATCCAGAAAGCTCTACAAGTCGGAAAAGGTGCTGCAACTAAAGCACAGCCAAATAAATAAATTAAGAAAATAAAAGAAAGTAGAACTTTGATATGGCTAAGAGACAGCTCTCCCTCTAGCCCTCTACAAATACCTAGCTGTGCAAACGCCACATTTTCCTGAGTTACTTTTACACCGGCACTAGCAGCTGATTGTGAAATAAAGTTTCCATTGCTTCCCCTAAATGAGTAGAGGGACTTCCCTGGTGGTCCAGGGACTAAGACTTTGCACTCCCAATACAGGAGGCCCAGGTTTGATCCCTGGTCAGGGAACCAGATGCCATATGCTGCAACTAAGACCTGGCACAGCCAGATAAACAAATATTTAAAAAAGAGAGAGAGGGGAAAGCAGAACTGGGCTCACCCACCAATGAAGGGCCAGGAACTGACCATGACTCGAACACGTGCCCCTGTGTGCTTGTCTATTTGAGCCATTAATAGATCTTACTTTGTAGGGTCATTGCGAGGTCTAAGTGAGTTTATACAGGTCGAGAGCTTAGGTGAGTGCCTAGAGCATTCCAGTGCTCTGTTACGACTGCTATTTCAGGGCACAGGCTTGTTAGCCTGACTTAGACTTTAGTCGTTGTCATAAAGACCTCAGCGAAAGCATTCCTCTGAGTTCTGCAAACTTGCACACTTGGGCAAGATGGGCTCTACTGGGCAGGTAGCATTCTCTCAGGGGAATCCTTCTCTGGTTTTGCCCAGTATGAACACAAGTCTCTTGAATTCATCTCAATTTGACCGGATTCTCTCTAGGCACACTCCATGTCACACTAACAACTGGAAGGGAAAGCATGGATGGTCTGTCTCTGGGTGGCTGAGTCAAAAGTGGGACCTGCTGTTAGACACTGGGCACTGGGAAAAGAAAAGTATTCTGACCAGAGCGAGAAAAGAAAGCATTCCGTGTGTGTCCCGGAGTTGCATGTTCTTACCTGTAACACTTGTTGTTATGGGTTGAATTGTGTCCTCACTCCAAAAGTTCAAAAGCTGGATTCCTAACCCCCAAGACTTCAGAATGTGATCTGATTAGCAGCGAGGGTCTTTGCAGATGTACTTAGTGAAGATGAGGTCATACTGGAGTAGGGTGGGCCCCTAATCCCACAGGACTGGTGCCCTTTTAAAGGGGAAATTTGGACCTAGGTCTGCACACAGGGAGGATGCCCTGTGAAGACTGGGGTTATGCAGCCACAAGCAAAGGAAGTACTAGAAATTCAGAGAGAGGTCTGGGGCAGACCCTTCGCCAAACCGGCAGAGGTGCATGGCTGTGCCATCATTCTGACTTCAGACTGTCGGTCTCCAAAAGGACGATGTGTGTCTGCTGTCCTGAGCCAGAGTTTACAGCGCTCTGTTGTGGCAGCCCTAGGAAACAAATACACGTGCAGAAAACCTGTGTTGTTGTTCAGTCGCTAAATTGTGTCTGACTCTTTGTGACCCCGTGGACTGTATCAAACCAGGCTCCTCTGTCCTCCTCTGCCTCCCGGAGTCCGCTCAAACTCATGCCCATTGAGCCAGTGATGCTGTCTAACCATCTCGCCCCCTTCTCCTCCTGCCCTCAGTCTCTTCCGGTCTTTTCCAATGAGTTGGCTCCTGCAGTAGGTGACCTGTCAAAGTACTGGAGCTTCGGCTTCAGCTTCCAATATTCACTGGAACAACATATTTCTTCCAGTGAATATTCAGACTCGAGAAAAGCTAGGTTGCTGCAAAAAGAATCTGCCTGCAGTGTCATAATGTACTGTCTGAGGCCCTGTTCCACTCAGAGGGTGAGAATTAATAAAAACAGAAAATTAAACTTGTCACCAGCCTTTAATAACCACTCCATAAAGCAGGACTTCCCGCTCCTATAAATTGTTGATGGGAGTGTGCCCTGATGCAATCGTGTTGGAGGGCAGTTAGACAGTATCTATCAATAACACACACATCCTTTTGACACAGAAATTTCATGCACAGGACTTGATTCTATACACATACTCGCATTAATTGTAAAGATCCATGCACATAGATATTCAATGCGGCATTTGTTGATAATAGCCAAAACATGGGAGAAAAAGAAACTCTAGGTCCTTTAGTGATTATGAAACACCCACAATAATACGCAGTGGATAGGCATTCCAGAACAATCTCTGTGCTAATGTTTAAACTCCCCAGGCCTAATTGTTAAGATGGGAAAAAATGTAGATCAATAAGTATAGCATGTAACAATTCACGTTTTTAAAAAACGAGAATTTCCTGGTGGTCCAGTGGTTAGGACTCTGCACTTTCACCGCCAAGGACCAGAGTTCAGTCTTTGATCAGAAGATCCTGCAAGCCTTGGTGTGACCAAAAAAAAAAAAAAAAAAAAGCAACAAGACGTTAAAGATGGTGGGGGAGGGAAGGGCAGAGGTGTGACTATAGAGTGCAACACAATTCCATCTTTGTGGTGATGGAGCAGTTCTGCATCTTGACTGAGGTCGTGGTTACAGAAACCCACACAAGGGGTCAAATGCCGCTGAATCACACTGTGCCAATGTTAATTGCCTGGCTTTGCTATAGGGGAGTAGGGTGGAAATTTTTTTCCTTTTTCCCCTCTAGGTTCTTTGACTAATCTAATAAATGAATATATAAGTCAGATTAACAGCAGAAAAACAAAATTAATTTTGTGTATATGGGAGCAACATAAAAATACAAGACTCAAAGTGGCCGAAGCAGCAAACTTTTATATCTTTTAGACAAAAAAAAAAGCAATACATTTGTGGAGAGCTGACAAGACAGAGGGGTTTGAGTTTGGAGTAGCAAATTCGTGAAGAAGTGACAAGCTTTGTGCAAACAGCTTTCTCAGTCCTAAATTCCAGTTTCTGGTGGTAAGGATACCGCTTACCCTCTTGGTAACTTTCACGGGGAGATGTATTTCCTGTTTCCAGGGGAGCTAAGGAGGTCAGAGTGTCCTTCTTGCACCAGCTGTTTCCTAAGTAACTTTAATTCAAAGTAATCAATATGATCAATATGCCACAGTGGGCATATTTTGCAGAAGCGTATTCTACTCCCCATCAGGAGAAACTGGATTAGGGTACAGGAGACATCTCTGCACTGTCTCTGCAACTTTCTATGAATCTAATGATATCAAAAATTTTTTAAATTTGTAAATAAAATAAAAACTCATGTAGGATATTAGAAAAATAATAAAACTATATACACGTGTATGTATACCTATAAAGATATGAATGTCTATCAGTGCACAGGAGACTGAAAACATGGCCATCTATTGTTGGTATTCCTTAATTCTGGGGGAGGAATGGAGAGAATAAGGCATTTTACTCTATAGTTCTGTCAACTTTAGTATTGATAGAATATTTTAAAGTTACTTTTTCCCAAAAAAATACATCCTCCAAAGGGCCCTTTATTTATCCATCTTTGAGGAAGAGCACTAAATTTTGTCTTCCATTCTAGAATTTAAAATAAAGCAAGTTAAGGGACTTCCCCGGTGGTCCAATGGCTAAGACCCCATGCTCCCAATGCAGGGGGTCCAGGTACCATCCCTGGTCAGGGAACTAGATCCCACATGCTGCAACTAAAGATGCCAAATGCCACAGTTAAGACCTGGCACGGCCCAACAAACATTTTTTTAAAAATAAGTAAAAGCAAGTTAATAAAAGGAGGGAAGATCTGAAATTGAAAACCATCACTTCACACACCAGCTCTTCAGAGTTCAGTGAACAGTGGGGCTTTTGTCAGTCCCACAGAGAGGGGGTTCAATGCAAAAGAGAAGGAAATAGACAGAGGTGCCCCAGCCTATCAGCAACACACAGGCCTCTCCTAGGGCATCTCTGATCATGAACTGCTCCCAGCTAAAGCTTCCTTATGCATTATACTAATTGAGAAGAAGAGGTTTATTAAAACAAAATTATGTAGGAATCAAGAAAGTGGAGAACTTGTTTCAATCTACTTCAAAGAAATTGTTCGGAGGCACTCCTGAAACCAGCTGCTTACAGAGAAGAGAAGTTCTCTCTTTGCAAGGCAATCTATAGAACCAGATTTGGGTTATTCCAACTCAGGGCTATACTGTTTCCCTTACACAGATGTATAGAACAGACTTTTGGACTCTGTGGGAGAGGGAGAGGGTGGGATGATTTGACAGAATGGCATTGAAACATGTATAAAATCATATAAGAAATGAATCACCAGTCTAGGTTCAGTGCCGGATACAGGATGCTTGGGGCTGGTGCACTGGGATGACCCAGAGGGATGGTATGGAGAGGGAAGTGGGAGGGGGATTCAGGATTGGGAACTCATGTACACCCATGGCGGATTCATGTTGCTGTATGGCAAAACCAATACAGTAAAGTAAATTGTAAAGTAAAAAAAAAAAAAAAAGAATTTCCCTTTGGAGAAGTAGATTTTTTTTCTGGAAGAATGATAGAGGCATAGGTGCTCCCACAGTACCACTCTTTTTATTTTCACTTGTTCCCTAATGACTTGATACTTTATAGAGGGCTGAAAACCCTCAGAATAACTCCGAATTCCAAATCAAAAGATGGCATTCACTGTATAAACAGGGCATTGTCACAAACAAGGGGTCAAAACAGACAAGTGACCACACTAGACAAGGACTGCCCAAAGGACTGAACATCAGCCTTTTCAAAATCAACTTTTTTCTCTAATCATTAAAATAATTTTTTTTCCTTTCTTTTCTTTCTTTCTTTTTTTTTTATTTTTTATTTTTGTATTTATTTATTTTTTTACACGAACCTTGAGCACCAACTGGTTTATGCCACACTGATCACCAAGATATGCCCCTTGCCCTCATAATTTCTTTTAACTGAGATCTAATTCACTCAGCATAAAAATCACTCTGCTGCCCCCTGCTTTTAAGTATAACTGTTCTACAAGCAGGGCTTCCCTGATGGCTCAGATGGTAAAGAATCCGCTTGCATTCGGAAGACCTGGGTTCGATCCCTGGGTTGGGAAGATCTGCTGAAGGAGGGCATGACAATCCACTCCAGTATTCTTGCCTGGAGAATCCCTATGGAGAGAGGAGCCCGGCAGGCTACAGTTGATGGGGTCACAAAGAGTCAGACATGACTGAGCGACTAAACCCACACAGATTTTACTAACCAGCTGGGACTGCACATTTACTCATTGAGTTCCCTAACAGCATCCTTTGCAACCGAGCCACGTTAAAGACGACACAAACAAGTACGATGCTTCGAGTTCAGAAAACTCAGACTACCGAGACTGTCTTGTGTGCTGACCAGGTCCCCTCCAGCAGGCCCCCACTGCCTCTGAGCCCCATCTCACGCCTTCTCCCACCGTTCCCAGGTCCAGCTGCCTCCCCACGTCAGTGCTTTCCCCACCAAGCCCTTCCACCTCAGTCCGGGCTCCTGTCATTGCTTCTTCCTGAAGGCTCTTCTCCCAGACCTTTGTAAGGTCAGGGTCTTGTTCAGGTCACAGTCTAAAAGCTCCCTCCTCAGAAGGCTTTCTCCCCTCACCTCATGTGGTGATCTCCCCTCACCTCTTCTTACCTTGTCCAAGCCCTTAGCACAGCTTGTCTTTTTTTTTTTTTTCATTTATTCATTCATTTACTTCAATGCTCTCCATCTCCCATCCAGCAGATACCAAACTCCAGGAAGACAAGGAATTCACCTCTATTATTAATACTTAGTACAATGTAGAGTTAGCCAAAGCCTTTAACTGTGTGGATCACAATAAACTGTGGAAAATTCTGAAAGAGATGGGAATACCAGACCACCTGACCTGCCTCTTGAGAAACCTATATGCAGGTCAGGGACCAACAGTTAGAACTGGACATGGAACAACAGACTGGTTTCAAATAGGAAAAGGAGTACGTCAAGGCTATATATTGTCACCCTGCTTATTTAACTTATATGCAGAGTACATCATGAGAAACGCTGGGCTGGAAGAAGCACAAGCTGGAATCAAGATTGCCAGGAGAAATATCAATAATCTCAGATATGCAGATGACACCACCCTTATGGCAGAAAGTGGTGATGGTTTAGTCACTAAGTCGTGTCCAACTCTTGAGACCCCATGGAGCCCGCCAGCCTCCTCTGTCCAAGGGATTCTCCAGGCAAGAATACTGGAGCGGGTTGCCATTTCCTTCTCCTGGGGATCTTCCCGACCCAGGAATCTAACCTGGGTCTCCATGGCAGATAGTGAAGAGGAACTAAAAAGCCTCTTGATGAAAGTGAAAGAGGAGAGTGAAAAAGTTGGCTTAAAGCTCAACATTCAGAAAACGAAGATCATGGCATCCAGTCCCATCACTTCATGGCAAATAGATGGGGAAACAGTGGAAACAGTGGCTGACTTTATTTTTCTGGGCTCCAAAATCACTGCAGATGGTGACTGCAGCCATGAAACTGAAAGGTTACTCCTGGGAAGGAAAGTTATGACCAACCTAGATAGCATATTCACAAGCAGAGACATTACTTTGCTAACAAAGGTCCATCTAGTCAAGGCTATGGTTTTTCCAGTGGTTATGTATGGATATGAGAATTGGACTGTGAAGAAAGCTGAGTGCTGAAGAATTGATGCTTTTGAACTGTGGTGTTGGAGAAGACTCTTGAGAGTCCCTTGGACTGCATGGAGATCCAACCAGTCCATCCTAAAGGAGATCAGTCCTGAGTGTTCTTTGGAAGGAGTGATGCTAAAGCTGAAACTCCAGTACTTTGGCCACCTCATGCAAAGAGTTGACTCATTGGAAAAGACTCTGATGCTGGGAGGGATTGGGGGCAAGAGGAGAAGAGGATGACAGAGGATGAGATGGCTGGATGTCATCACTGACTTGATGGTCCTGAGTCTGAGTGAACTCCGGGAGTTGGTGATGGACAGGGAGGCCTGGTGTGCTGCGATTCATGGGGTCGCAAAGAGTCAAATATGACTGAGCGACTGAACTGAGCTGAACAGTGTAGGACCTCAACAATGCACACAATCCATGAATCTGCTTTTAAGGTTTTCCTAGCTAAGACTAGGGTTTCCCCAGTGGCTCAGCGGTAAAGAATTCACCTTCAACACAGGAGACATGGGAGACGCATGTTCAATCCCTGGGACAGGAAGATCCCCTGGAAGAGGGCATGCAACCCACTCCAGCATTCCTGCCAGGAAATCCCATGGATAGAGGAACTTGGCGAGCTACAGTCCATAGCGTTGCAAAGAGTCAGACACAACTGAAGCGACTGAGCACAGCTAAGTGACATAAAACTCTGGGGCTTTAAGGACTCCCTTATGGTTCAGGGGCTAAGACTCTGCACTCCCCATGCAAGGGGCCCAGGTTCGATCCCTGGTCAAGGAACTAGACCCCACATGCCAGAGCTACAACCCGGCATGGCCAAATAAATAAATAAAAATAACTATTAAAAAAAAGACTTTGGGGCCCGAATCAGCCATTATCCACATGTTACAACAGATCCTGAATTGCTCTCTAAGGAAAAATTTGGCCCTGCCAACAGGTACTTCTGTGACCCACCTCCATGGGTGGGTGGACCAGCCTCAGTACAGGCACATGTCCTGGTCAGACTCCCAGTTTTCTTAAGAGGATGCCCATCTCATCTCCACTGCAAGGAATTGGCCCTTGAAGGATGACTTGGTCAGTGCTATGTCCCTACTTGTGAGAGAACAGACCATCAGCACTCAGTATTAGCCTATACTTAGCAACCTGAACTTAATTGCAAAAAGTAATATTGATAAAACACTGCCTAGAGAACACCCCCCCACCCACTCTTTCCTTCAGTTTTAAATGCAACCTTTTAAGTCAGCCAGATCTTTGGAAAGAATAACTGAACCATTTTTGCTTCCCATACACAAGTTTTTACTAAACTATATTTTTTCACTATATTTGACCACATTGAAAGACACTATTAAAAACAACCCTGGGAAGCTTATCATTATATATTATTATATATTCCAAATGGGTGTTTTTGAGGATATTATTTGCTACATCACACTGGGACTCCTATTGAAGACCCACAGGAGAAATGTCTCTGCTCCAGTAATAAAAATAGCTGCACTTCTCCAAACCACAGGTTTGCTTTTAATCTTTTACATGTCATGAATCTTATTTATTCCCGAGCTTTAGGAGCTGAGAAGCTCAGCCACACACTTGGGATCATAACAAGGGCATTTTATATGCAAACCTCACCTTGGGCTTCATCAGGTCTTTCATATCCTTATTTTCCTTTGACCTCAATTTCTTTACTTTTCGTTTTTTTTTTTTTTTAGTCTTGTGAAACTAAATGTATTGTTATAGAGATTCTAATATCTTTCCTGGAATAAGGCAGGGCATCCACATTTAAAAAGTTAAAATTTTGGCAGGTTGCTACCATATTACACAAAAACAGTGATATGGGGGCCCATTTGGGTAGCCTGACTTAAAATGCAGACCTCATAGCATTCTTGGGTTTGGTTACGAGGTTCCAGAGTCACCCCCAGGACTGCTGAGACACAGCCCCGCGTGGGGCTGAGTTTTCCATCTGTTGCATAAGAGGTGTTCCATGATGTCAGGAGCATAGAAAGCACACAGCGGCTTCCAACATGAGGACCAAGTCAACACCATCCTTGGGGTCCTCACCACCCCCATGCCACATGGTTCCATGCATGAGAGGGAAGTACACCACACGCTGAGGTATGCCCTGCACCCCAGGACCTCTCTAGTTCCTACAGCTTCCACTAGTAGCCACGCCCAGTATGGGGCTCTAAGTCCTTGAATCCAAACCTGAGCAAATCTACAAGGTGGGAGCCTTGCTGTCCTCCTCAATTCAGGTTCTCCCTCAGCTCAGACACAACAATCTCTCCTCCACCACTTCCAGTCCATAGCCCTCTGCCCACCCCATGCCCAGACATGTCTGAACGCCAGGTCCAGCTCAGTGTATATACACACACACACACACACACACACACAGATGCACATAGTTCTGAAACTTAAGTAAAGAGAAAGAATCAAGGGAAAGGATTATAGGATATTTTGATCAGAAGGGTCAAGAGGATGGAGATCCATGCATGGCAAATGAAGAGAATAAATAGAATAACTTGAATGACTTTTATGAGCCTTAGAAAGGACAATAAGTTCTTCTCTTCAAATGCCAACAAAAACATTCCAGCCTCTATTGGTATTCTTTGCAGCAAAATTTCTGCCTAGAAAAAAAATTCCAGCCACTATTTAAAAAACGTAGCAAAATCATAATTTCATATGATCTCATTCCTTGTCTGATTGGTTTCTGCCCCGATCACTCTTGAGGGATTGCCCTCTCCTGTCCATCCATAGACCTGCAGTGGCAACGGTCATGTTCATACAGAAAGACCTCCCTCCAATTCCCCGACCGCAGACCAAAAGCCTCTACATCAGGGATTTGGCATGAAGACCAAGCGAGGCCACCTAGCCTACTAGGGTGGGTGTGGGGAGTTGGAAATCGCAGAAGCTATTGGCAGCAGCTTTCTACGCTCTCAGTTCCTGGCTCTAGTCTTTGCTGAGACCCAGTCAGGTCCCTGTTCTTGGGTCCTGACATAGACCCCAAGGTCTTCAGAAGGCTGAAGAATTCTATCTGCTGAAACGATTTTCATTATTTGCAGCTAAAAGAGTATTAATTAGAAGACATCTAATAAGCCAAAGATGACTGTTGGAGGACCTTGAAAGGAAAAGAGCAAAGGATAATAAATAAACAATACATGATAGATGGGTGGATTGATAAACAGATGACAAATCAAATCTGCATCTAGAAGGAAGCAGAGATGCTGGAGGACTATGGGCACAGAATTCTCCTGCAAAACTAGTAATATCAAGATGACAAAAAGGAGAAGTTACCCTAAGAAAGGAAACCGGCCCTTGGCAAGTGTCTTGGGAACATACAGAAAGACACCTCACTGTCTCAGGAGTGGCCTCCCTTACTGACAGCTCAAAATGCATGCATGCTAAGTCGTTTCAGTCATGTCTGACTCTTTGTGACCCCATGGACTGTAGCCCATCAGAATCCTCTGTTCACGGGATTCTCCAGGCAAGAATACTAGAGTGGGTTGCCATATCCTTCTCCAGGGAATCTTCCCAACCCGGGGACTGAGCCCGTATCTCATGTCTCCTTCATTGGCCGGCAGGGTTCGTTACCACTAGCAACACCTAGGAAGCCCTACAGCTCAAAAGCTCCCAAATCTCTCAGCTAACAGCTGTCTTCCTGGGAGGAGCCTGAGATGACACAGCAGATGGGAAAATGCTTTGCAAAGCAGCAATGTTGAGATAAATCAACATTTATTTATCATCACCTCATTTTCTCATTGAACATGTAGAAGGACAAAGAGAAAGAGAAACTAATGAAAGAGAATCAATTTTCTAAAATTGAAGCAAAGAATTAACAGCACCCAGAATCTTGACCTCATGGTTCCTGCGTGGAAAGCTTTTCCGTGATTTCCTATTACCCACAGATGGAGTCCAAGGCGTGAAGACATATGGTCCCTGCCACTTGGTGCCCGTCCTCTGTCATCCCCCCGGCCTCCCCCCAGGCACCAGCGGTACCAAACGCTCACGTTCACCTGCTCACCACGATGGTCCTCAGCCCTGTTCCCAGGGGTCCACCTCCCTGCTTGGTGACTTGGGAGCTTTTTGTCTCCTCCTCCCTCTCTTTGAATCACTTTGGTCTTTCCACTTCAAGTTCCTCAACAATCAACTTTGCCTCTTCAGATGACTCTTCTTTGTCCTGTCAATTTCTCTTGAATTTATTGCTTCTTTGCCGAAAAAGCATAAAAGCTGCTTGCTTTGGCCACTTCTTAGGTC
>SJYX01004951.1:59012-81507 GCA_006410675.1 Oreotragus oreotragus
CTCAGTCGTGTCCGACCCTCAGCGACCCCATGGACTGCAGCCCACCAGGCTCCTCCGTCCAGGGGATTTTCCAGGCGAGAGTACTGGAGTGGGGTGCCACTGCCTTCTCCACAACATTATGTTGCTCTGAAACATAAAGCTGCATTCATTATCATGGTCTTGACGTTACCTGGTGACATGAACGCTTAATTCTAAACCATCTCATATATTTCAGATGGATTTTTTTCCCCAAAGAACTGAACTTGAGTGACATGGTTGGCATTTATTTAAATAACAATAATATGGACCTTTTACTGCACCCTTAAGTAGCTAGGCCTGGGCTGAGCATTTTATGTATACCATCTCATTTAATCCTCACATTAAGCTAAGCTAAGCTAAGTCACTTCAGTCGTGTCCGACTCTGTGCGACCCCAGAGACGGCAGCCCACCAGGCTCCCCCGTCCCCGGGATTCTCCGGGCAAGAACATTGGAGTGGGTTGCCATTTCCCTTAGGAATTACTGCCACCTTACAGATGAGATTGATATTTAGAGATGTTAAGAAACTTGTTCAATGTGATGCAGATGCTAACTGGTAGGACCCAGAATCAAGGGTGTCAGATTCAAAATCACCCACAGTCCCTATCAGTGGGTGCCTAAGAAAAAGATAGACTGAGAATGGTGTGATCAGGACCCAAAAGGACGGTAAGAAAATTCACTAAAAACAAGGGGCTACATTTCATTATGTTCCCATGCACTTTTTCATTGTTCTAAGAATATTTGTGTCTTTTGTTACTCTCTTGTTACCTGTCATAAGACTGGAAATTGGAACCTGAGGCTAGGAGTGAATGGAAGAGCATTATTCCTTGCTTCTCCACTGGAATTTGACATGAGTCCATATATCTAAGACCACATTAGGAATCTCCTGAAAGCAATAACGTTGCAAACCAGATTACCAGCAGCAAAGCCAATCACCCTGGGGTTCGTGAGGTCTGTATTCTCTGAGACTAGGATGTAAACTATAAATCACCAAGACTTGAGGAGATAATGAACAGCCCTTGGGGGCTCCCTCTGGAGGCGGAGACAGAGGCACTGTTCTACGCAACCCCACTTGGGCTTCCTGTGGCCACATCCCTAAAAATTGCACTGATGCTCTAACAAATGGCCAGTGAAGATTCTCTTCTGATTAACTGACACAGAGTGGTTTAAAAAAAAAAAAATCTGAATCTGAGCATACAATCTGCTTGACTGGTTCTTATTAAGGTGAAT
Source organism: Oreotragus oreotragus (assembly GCA_006410675.1). Classification (NCBI taxonomy): domain Eukaryota; kingdom Metazoa; phylum Chordata; class Mammalia; order Artiodactyla; family Bovidae; genus Oreotragus; species Oreotragus oreotragus. The sequence goes on from SJYX01004951.1 coordinate 60,258, forward strand.
TTCTCCATTGGGTCAGAAAAAGAAAAGTTTTATAAGTGCTGAGTCCAGGTATTTTAAATGAATCAAAAGAGTGTATCAAATTTTGATGGCAGAAAATAGGTCAGCTCTTATCTTTTTGTTTTTTCAAGGGAAAGGTCTCAGTGGTAAGGTCTTGGAATATGCTCCGCCCCTGAAAAGTCTTGCCATTGGAGGACTTAAAACTGAAGTCTAAGGATTCTTCCATCTTTGACTTCTTATTGGTATAAGTGAGTAGGAGGAAATGTAGTTTATTTGTAGAATTTCACTGTGAGTTGTTTCAGGAAAGCTGACTTGATAAAAATCTATTAAAAAGTCTACTGGATAAAGACAAATGTTTTGTGGCAGGCAAGTATACATATGAAAAGAAATGTTTTTCTACTGAATTATGGATGATTTTTCAAAATGGTAGCTGTGAAACAAGGCTTCCCTGGTGGCTCAGAGGGTAAAGCAACTGCCTGCAATGCAGGAGACTCAGATTTGATCCCTGGGTAAGGAAGATCTGCTAGAGAAAGGAATGGCTACCCACTTCAGTATTTTTGCCTGGGAAATCCCAGGGACAGAGGAGCCTGGCAGGCTACAGTCCATAGGGTCTGAGCAACTAACACTTTCACTTTTCATGAAGCAAAGCAGGGTTGGAAATATTGCTAATCAGTGTATATTACGCCTTGTCTAATCAATCTTGAGGACCAAAGTGAGTCAGGGCAGAGCCATTCCAGTCTTCATCACAGACTAGCCAATTGCCAGGAACACGTTTCTCTCTCCCTGTCCTACAGAGCTATTGGCACTCCCTTGCTGTGTGTACCATGGAGTGACTCTTCCTCAAAGAATCCTGCCATCATGTGAGTCGCCACATTAGTGCCCTGTGCATCTAATTCCAAAACAAAGCATTCAGCCAAAGGTAAGAACAACCGAAATGTCCATGAACAGATGAAGGGATCAACCAAATGTGGCAGATCTATACAATAGAATATTATTCAACCATAAAAATTGAATGGAGTTTTAATACATGCCGCTATGTGGATAAACTTCTAATAAAATATTAGAATAAACATTATTCTAAGTGAAATAAGCCACAAAAATGGCACATAGTATATGATTTCATTTATATGAATATAGAGTAGAAAAATCCACAGAGAGAAAATGCAGAGGGCTGCTGCCAGGATCTAGGGAGAGAGGGGAATAGAAAGCAGCTGCTTAATGTGTCTAGTATTTCCTTGTGAGTGATGAAAATGTTTGGAATGAGACACTGAATATACTAACTGCCACTGAATTTTTCACTTTAAAATGGTCAATTTTATGTCCTGTGACTTTCACTTCAATCAAAAAGAATTTTGCAATAAAACAAAGATTTTACTTTATGTCTTTTAAAGATGTCATATGGAAATTTTAATACAAAAGTAAGAGGACAGTGTGATAAATGCTTCTAATAAAACCAAAATTATGAGAGCAGGCCTCTCATCCTCCACAGCACTCAAAACTGAAGCATAAAATCTTCTGGAAGGGTCATAATCTTCTGAGGCAATATGAATTTAATCAAAGAACTATGCATTTAGTGGAGCAGGAAAACTCTCAGCCACAATATTCTACTTTTCAATATTTTTTTTGCAAAAAAAAAAAAAAACCATCAAATGGCAACACCTCCAAGAAAGTTCTTTCTTTTGCTATGTCTGTCTCTTGTTGAGCCAGCTGAGGGTGGGAGATCAAAGTTGTTCCCTGACTTTAGATGGCTCCTAGGCTTCTTGCAAGCACTGGGCACCATAGCGCTCACAAGCTTATTTTAAGTCATAAACCTGCCTCTGTACTCAGGGTCCAACCTCGCCACAGAGAGAAACCTGAGTTTTAACTAAATTAGGGAATCTGAGAACCCGGGAAAGTTCACTTTGTGCTGTTTCAAGCTTCATAAGATTTGCTTTGTAGCATGCCTACACAAAACTCTAAGGAAAGTTCTATACAAGTACATCAGTTATGAATCCCAAGCTACTCATCTCATCTCTTACCTCCCCACCAAGTAATACCCTGCAGTGTAAAATACTTGACTTGTAAAGTGATTTATTGGGACTCTAAAATAACTCTGCTGACCATGATCAGAATGGCATCTAATTGACTTAAGCATGTTCAAAGCCAACTCAGTGGATGAAAGAGTGGGTGTGTTTTCTAGTGGAACTCTTCCCACATAGAATGATCTGGGAGCATTATTAGAACTCACAGCCTTTCCTCATACACGCTCTTTCCAAGTCAAATATTTGCACAGGACAGTGGCTGGAAAATAGACATACCTGAACACATGCAAAGTAATCCATAAGCAACTATGCAAAGTTGGAAGCAGGAACGCAGCCTGAAAACTACACTTGTGCAGCATCTTTACGTAGAAATTCCTAGATTTTTTGTGGGGGTGGCAATCTAATTGATCAGCTCTGATAGGGAAACACATGTGATTATTCTAAAGACTCCTTTATCTTGGGGCCTATTTTCAGCAGATTCAGGCACAGATTTCACTACAATACACGCACTCTGAGCTGTTTGGGATTTCTGACCAAATCTCCTACTGTTATCTTCCTTGAGAAGCAGGAAGGAAATAAACCAAAAAAATAAATAAATAAACATTCATACATCAAATTGATAACTAGAAGATCCATAACCAAAACAAGCCCTAAAGACTGGCTACCACTGTATTTGTCTTCCTCCGCTCACCCTGGAATATTCTGCACATCTTTGTGGGGGGAAGAAATCCATCAAAATAATAAGATACTGACAGTCCATCTCTACTTGCCTCCAGCCGTGAACACAGCGTTCTTCTCTTTAAATATCTCCATTCACATCAAGGAACAGGAGAAAGACAGAACTTTGCATTTAGATGCTTAAACAGAGATGGACAACGTGAGTTTATAAACACTCTGGAATTTCTTACAATACGTTGTATTTAATTGCAAAACCTAAAGAGACAGTCAAAAGTTTCCTTGGGCTCTTAGAGAGACCCCTGATTCAGAAAAGCTCCAGACTTTTTATTTTAAAAGGTTTCCAGGAGAGGGCTTCCCAATGCCTCAGTGATAAAGAATCCACCCGCCAATGCAGGAGACACAGGTTGGATCCTGATCCAAGAAGATCACACATGTGCCAACGCAACTAAGCCTGCGCACCACAACTGTTGAGCCTGTGTTCTAGAGCCGGGGAACTGCAGCTACTGAATCCTGAGCGTCCAGAGCCCGAGCTCCGCAGGAGGAGAAGCCGCTGCAGTGAGAAGCCAGCGCATCGCGGCTAGAAAGTGGCCTCTGCTCAGCGCACCTAGAGAAACGCCTTCATGGCAATGAAGACCCAGCACAGCCAAAAATAAATAAACATTTTTTTAAAAAAAGGTTTCCATGAGAAACTGAATGACTGAGCAGAATCTAATTTAATTCAACCCAAGTTACCTCCATCTTCACCATTTTTAGAATTTCATTCCATTTGACCAAATTTTGTTATGCCTACGATGTGTCAGAATGGAGGGTAGGGCAGAGAGCCACCAAAAATCTGAAAGCAGGCCCCAGAAACACAAGCAAACACTGTACAAGAGAACCCACAATGGGAAGAAACCACGCCGGGAACTTTTTACAAAGACGATGCGTGCTCAGGCTGACCTGGCCCGCCTGAGGCTTGAGTTCAGATGGATTTTAGCTGGAATAAACCTCTTAAACCCTTCATCTTTCCTGAGTTTAAACTAGTGTTAGAGAGAAAGCCATAGGGTCAAAATGGCATCACTTGTGCTAAAGCCCATGATCCCAAACTTACACCAAACACCTGACTTAACTGCAGTTTCAAACTTCCCCAGAAACGTAATCTTAATCAACCCTTCTGGAATGTTCCAGTCAGCACCAATGAGGTAGTCTGTCATGTGGGGGCCTGCCATCCCTCCCCTCACCCAGCAGAAGAGGCCATCTGTTCCATAAAATCCTTACCATTTCCCTCCTCCTCCCCTCAGAAAAGACGTCCTGGCCTAAAAACAATCGTTGCTCTTCTGCTAGTAGCTCCCTTGTCCCAGCCTTCTCCCTATAAACACCTCCCATTCTGTACATCCTTCTCCGAGTGTCCTCCGAGTGGCTCGATGGAATGCTACCCGGTTCATCAGTCACTCAATGAAGCCAATTAGACTTTCAGACTTACTCGCTTGGATTCTGTCTTTAACACGTCACAGATAGATGTAGCAATGTGAGAAGATTAGAAGTTAAATTCCCATCACATGTATGCAGACACTCACAAAACTAAATTCAGTCATCAGTGTATGCTGCTGCTGCTGCTGCTAAGTCGTTTCAGTCGTGTCTGACTCTGTACGACCCCACAGACAGCAGCCCACCAGGCTCCCCCGTCCCTGGGATTCTCCAGGCAAGAACACTGGAGTGGGGTGCCCTTTCCTTCTCCAATGCATGAAAGTGAAAAGTGAAAGTGAAGTCGCTCAGTCGTGTCCAACTCTTCGCAACCCCGTGGACTGCAGCCCCCCAGGCTCCTCCATCCATGGGATTCTCCAGGCAGGAGTACTGGAGTGGGGTGCCACTGCCTTCTCCAAATTAACGTATGGTGGTCCCCAAGACTCTAGTCCCACGTACAGCTTTTTGACAAGCTACTGCTGATTCATCTCATGTGATCCCAAGCAGAACCAATTCTGTTCTCTAGAATCTGCTCTGGCTAGCTTCTGTTTTATCCTTTCAAACCCAAAATACATGAGTCAGATTGGCATGGGCATTGTTTCTAAGATCACGTTTCAGTGTGGAGAACTCAGGTCCCTCTCCTCAGCAGGTAGGTCCCACTGAGATCTCTTCCATCCCCAATTCCAGTGTATTTCTCTTTTGCTGCTGAGAGACTGTCTAGGCTTAGAGATGCTCAAGTTCACACAGAAAGCATCAGAGATGGACAGGGACCCAAGGAATGCTGCAGCTCCAAAACACACACTCCTAGCCTTACACCATCCTAGCAAGCTATTGGCCCATTTTACAGTTAGGAAACCAGAGCTATGTATCTGTCTATAAATGACTTAGTCACTCACAGAGGCCAGTTCTTTCCTTTCCTCCATAACTGTTAGTCATAACAGTGAGTCAACCCCAAGGCAAAATTTCCAGATAAGCCCCAGGCAAGACAGTAAGCCTGGCCGCTTGCAGTTTTTCTCCCTCTCACCCCATCTGGTCCCTCTCACCTTTCTTCTTCTTTTGCACCCCCGACCCCTTAACCAGTCACCAGAAGCCCATTCCTTAAGCAGATCCTCTGGGCTCTGAAAACTGACGCAGCCCCTGGTGTGTCCTGACTGGGGCTCCATGGGGCACACTCTGTCACTTCACACCCTTTTCCCTCCCTCTCTCCAAGTAAAACGCGTGCACAGCTTCGCCATAGCCTTGGAGACCACGCCTTAAGATTTGTTTCCCAGTGACGAGCAGTGTCTGTCTGTCCTTACATTCCTGAAGGCACTACTGATGCTGCCAGGCCAGGCGCTGGGGGCTGACACCAGCCAAGCAGGGCGACGAACCCCCTCCTTGCATCTCAGCCACTGGCTTCAACCTTGCTCCTGCCAGCCTCTCCTCTACCAAATTCCACACAAGGTATTAGCTTCTTTTCTCTGCCTCAAACCCCGAGGAAGCTGTTAACGAATGGAGAACTGCTCAGAGAGCAGCAGCCACAGGCCAGGGAGACCATGGAGCTGGAGGACTTCCAAAGGGGACGGGCTCCCAGTGGGTACCTGGAGAGCGGACACTCCAGGGCCAGCACAGGGGCAGGGCCAGGGCCTCAGCTGCCTGGCAGGCCAGGTCTCTGGCACTGTTGGCAGAGTCTAGCATCTTATCAGGACAGCTTCTTAGCCAGAAACGTAGGCGGCAAAAATTAACCATAATCCATGTCAGTTTCCACTCTCAACATCATGCTCTTTCAAAGGCTCCCTGCGGAGGTAGCTGTGTTTCCCCTGCTCCCAGTAACAAGCTCTTCAAAAGCTCCCTGCAAGGTAACCGTGTTCCCTCCGGGGCTGTGTGCTCCCCGAGAGGCTGCAGGCGATGGCCAATATTAAAGTGAGGTGTTGAAACCCAATCCCCTCAAAGCTGAGTTTATGTCTAAACTCCCTGTCTAAAATTTTGTTCCCTTTCTTGTCCTCTCTGATCCCAACCCTGAGCTTATTGAACCTAATCCACCAGACAGATGACTAAAATTGCTCTTATCCATCCCACCATTATTGAACTAAAATTGCTGTTGTCAATAACATCGTTAATGTGCTGAAATTGCTGTTATAGATATCACCTTTAACCACAAACTCAGGTTGCTTCTCCAGGTCAAGATGAATTAACAGACCCCAAGCCATGGACCACCTGGCCAGAGAATCATAAACCACAGGCATCCTGACTTCAAAACCTCAATTAAGGAAAGTCATAGAAATGTCACATGATTGATCCTGGTCTCTCTCTTCTTTCCCTTTTTAAGGAAAAAAAAAAGAAATCCTAACTCAAAGACCAAGTTGGAGTGGATCTGAGGCTTGCTGCCCACTCCCTTGCCTGGCGTGCTGCAATAAATCCTGACTTTGCTGCAGACTTACTTTGTGGCTGTCGGAGTCTGGCTTTTTGTTCGGCAGATGCACAAGCCCTTTTGGTTACAGCATCAGCATCAACCCTGTGTCTTAGCAGCTGGGGATGAGGCTGCCTGCATTCAAGTTCAGCTCTGGCGCCGTCTGCTGGCAGTCCTGTGCATCGTCTCGTCTCTATACCAGTAAATGGGATGATTGTTAACAGCAGTCCCCTAGTGGGACTGAGGGGCGGTTGGATGAGTTCAGGGCTTAACAGCAGCTCCTATCAGAGCAAGTACTAGAGAAAAGATTTGCTATTTCTATCTTTTCCAGTTGCTTCTAGCAAACTGTGTCAACTGTGTCCATCCAGTCACAAGACAGAACTACATTTTGCTTAAAGGCGCACAGATAAGAATGAGGTATTCTCATACAAACAATTCACTGATTCCAAAGAGAAAATACGGTTTATTCACAGATATGCAAGGTCAAGATGAAATAGCACGACTTATCAGATCTCTAACATTCTTGGGACTTCCCTGGTGGTTCAGCGGCTAAGACTTCTCGCTGCCAGTGCAGGGGGCCTGGGTTCAATCCCTGGTCAAGGAACTAGATCCCACAAGACACCCCTAAGACCCAGTGTCAAATAAAATAAACAAATAATTTTTAATTTAAAAAAATTCGATTCTTAGCCTTGGTTGCCATTTTCAGACAAAATCCAAAATTCTAGTTTTGTTAATGTGAGGAACATTCATTTCATCAGTCCTCCTCAAGAAAAGCTGTGTCCATACTTTAAAGAAATCTACATAAGCATCAACCTTTTCTAACATATTAATAAATGGAGAAAGAGCAACAAACTGAGGACGAGGAACAGTAACTGTACACTCGGTAACCCCGTTACCGGGTGAATTATGTTCCTCTTGCCAAATTCATATTTCAAGTCCAAATCCCAGTACTTCAGAATGCAACCTTACTTAGAGCCACTGCAGATTTAGTTAGTTAAAAGTCAGGTACCAAGCAAGGAGAACAGGCAGCTCATGCCCAGAAGACCTAGCTCCCAGTGGCTTTCAGGGAAGAGTTTTTTAAATTTTTATTTTATTTTTAATTGAAGGATAATTGCTTTCCAATATTGTGTTGGTTTCTGCCATACATCGACATGAATCAGCCATAGGTATACGTATGTTCTCAGGGAAAGCTTTTAAAAGGCAACACTTAGGGTGAGGGCTAGAGGATGCATGGTTTTCTTCTGACTGGTTGGTGGTGAAGGAACACCGTGGTGTTTCAGGACTCTTAAGCACCAACCTGGTTCCAACCAGTATAGGGTCTACAAGGCCAGCATGTAGTCATCATCCTCACCTGGGTGGGAGGTCTGTGTCTGCAGAACAGCTCAAAAATATGCATTAGATTGTTATGAAATCCCTTGAAGAGGAGCTTGGACTCTGTTTCATTATCTGAACTATATTTTATTTTTCAGTTTTTTAATTTTTTTCTGAAGATTTTTGTAGACATATTTTATTTCTCTTAGATAAATATCTAAGAGCACATGAATGAATCACAGGATACATATATGATTAATCTGATTAACTTTTAAGAAACTGCCAAACTGTTTTTCAAAGTGGTGTTTCCTTTTGTACAATGTACGCATGTGTAGGATTGCTCCCTCTCCTTTCCAACACTTGGTCTCCTAAATCTTTTTATTTTTGGCCATGGCTTGTGGGATCTTAGTTCCCCAACCAATGATAGAACCTGGGTCCACAGCAGTAACAGCTCAGTTTCTTTTAATTTTAAAATTTAATTTATATTAAATTTATCTGAACTATTGTTTAAGCTATCATTTTCTTGCTTGACTGATTTGCCTTTGTTTCTGCATTCCCTCACTTCCCTAATTCATAACCTGTTTGAGTCTGCTCTCTGGAACCCAGGGAAGATTTGGAGACTAAAGCCTTGCTTTTTTACAAACAGGGGACACAGAGGGGCTTTTGTACCTAGAAAAGCATCATAGGGTCCTTCTCAGTTTTATGTCCTCAGAGCTGTAAGACATTTTCTGTCTCAGCCACCCGTTTGTGCTACTTGCTTATAAAAGTCCTCAAAAGTGAATACCCCCTTCCACGGCAAAAAAAGCGTAGAGGTTGTATGCAGGGTAATACATAACACTCAGTGGTCCATGGATATATATGGACCTGTTCCACCAAGAGTTGGAGGTACCTGCCCTGGGGAGGTGCTGTGCTGGGTCCTGGGGTTGCAGTGGTCTCACCACACAGGCACTGAATTCCCTACCACCCGCGTGAGTGCTTGAAGAGGATGGGGGAGCCATGAAGAGTTTGGTCGTGGCCCAAGAGGCATCTGCACGTAAGCAGCAGCAGCTGGACATAACTGAGGGAACCAGAGGTGGCCAAGGCGGCAGATGTAACATGATCAGGAGCCTGGCAGGGAGGGAAGAGGCTCCAGTCAGCATTCTATGTCCACGACAGTTGAAGCTGAATCCAGCCTCACCTCCACCAAATACCCTGGCACCGAATTAAGTCTCAGAGTTTGGGGGTGAAGTTAGAAGAGAATAGCTTTATTGCTTTGCCAGGCAAAGCAGGCCCCAGCGGGCTAATGACCTCAAAACTGCATGTCCCCAGACCTAGAGAACAGACTTATGGACACAGCAGAGGGTTGAGGGGGGGTGGTCGGGAAGGGTAGGATGTCTGGAGAGAATAACATGGAAACGTACATGACCATAGGTAAAATACCCAATGTGAATTTAGAGACTTGCTGTATGACTCAGGAAACTCAAACCAGGACTCTGTAACAAACTAGCAGGCTGGGATGAGGAGGGAGGTTCAAGAGGGAGGTATACTTGTGGCTGATTGATGTGACATTTGGCAGAAACCAAGAGAATACTGTAAAGCAATTATCCTTCAATTATAAATGAATAACTTCAAAAAAGCTGAATGTCCCTACTTGGAAAGCAGAAGCGTAGGAAGCGACAGAGACGTGATGATGCCACCAAAGGCAGCCCTATGTCTGCATCTGTTGATATGTAAGATAAGAAGCTCCTTAATATTGAAGCTCTCACTGTTTGCAGCCAAAAGTGTCCAGCAGGTCCGCCATGAAGCTAGCCTCCTGCGTGCCAAATGTCACTAGATGGCAAAGTTTTTCGGGGATGTTGCGTTGTGACCTCTGTACTCTCGCAACGAATCAGACAACTGGGCAAGACACTCATGTTATTACAGTACTCATCCTGGGAAAGGCACGCTGTTCTACCTTGTTCCTTTGTTCTTAGGATCTCAAGAAGTTTTCTTTTGTAAATTCATATGAAAATGATAGTGGGTCAAAATAAGCCTGCAGGAGGGTGTTGAGTCCTGCCCCAAGGCCACAGAAGCAGAGTCTAGAACCAAGATCACCTCTAAAGCTGACTGACCCCTTTGTAACCTTGCCAAAAGCCCCCTGAGCATCACTAACAACCTTCCTGACTCCGAGTTAAGTAAAGATGCCCACTCCAGTAAATACCCTATAGCGTCCCAACCAGTCACTTAACACCAAACTTCTAGCAGAAATTTGCTCTGTCCTGAAGCTATAAACATTGGCTATTAAGCCATGAAAATGGTCAGCTTTCCCTGGTCTGTCAGGAGGTTGTCCACTGCATTTGCAGGGCCCACTTTACCTCTGTTCTTTGTTCTTAGTAAACTCACTCCCTTTTGAAATGCTCTGTATCTGGAAATTCTTCTCCAACCCGTGCTTGGACTGCATCAACAGAGGGAAAGAAAAATAAATGAAGTCAGAGCTTGAACCCACCTCTGTGGTGATCCAGAGCAAGTGGGCATCTCCGCATGACCTGGAAGACAGGAGCTGTCCCTGCCCACACACATCACTTGCCAAGTAAACATAGGCGCATCGGAGCGAACTTGGCTAAGCCCTCGCTTTCCAGGAGACAGCGTTCCCATTTTAGGGTAGTTTCTCACAAAATCCTAGAACCTCTTTAAATTGTATTATTTTAGGGTCCTTAGGCTGAGAATGACTGAAAAATTATCTCAAATATGTCTCATGGCTCATGTGAGAAAGCCAAGGAAATTGCAGCCGGGATATAATAACCTGAATGTCATCAGGACTGTCTTTTCTCTCTGCTTTTCTCTGCTCCCGGGCTCCACCCTCTCAGGCAACCTTCTCCACAAGGCTGGACTCATGATGGCCAGCAGCTCGGCCACAATTATCTCAAGCAGAGAGCAAGAACGGGGACTTCCTGGTGGTCCAGTGGTTAAGAATCTGCCTTCCAATGCAGAGGATGTGGGTTCCATCTCCAGTGGGGGAACTAAGACCCCACATGCCATGGGGCAGCTAAGCCCGCGTGACCCTACGCAGCCAAGTAAATCAATAGATAAATATTTATTAAAAAGAAGAAGGAAGGAAGGAAGAGAGGGGGGAAAAAGGATGTTCCCCAAAGCTTCAGTGGGAGACTCCAGTTGGCCCAGTTTGGGTACAGTGATTATCATTGGACCACTCCCCATGGAGAAGAAGGTGTGGTGGGTTGAATTCTGTCCCCAAAAGACAGATTCAAGTCCTCATTCCTGATATCATGAGAATCTGACCTTGTTTGGAAACAGGGTCTTTGCAGATGTAATTAAGTTAAGAAGAGGTCACACTGGATCTGAGTGGTCTCTAATCCAAGGGCTGGTGTCCTTATAAGATGAGGGAAATTTGGACACGGACATACACACATGGGGAGAATAGCATGTGATGACAAAGGCTGAAATTAGACAGATGCATCTGCAAACCAAGGCATGTCAGGATCACCAGCAGCTACCGACAGCTATGGCTTCCCAGGCGGTACAGTGGTAAAGAATCTGCCTGCAAATGCGGGAGGTGTGAGAGACACGGGTTCTGTCCTTGGATCAGGAAGATCCCCCGGAGAAGGAAATGGCAGTTCACTCCAGGACTCTTGCCTGAGAAATCCCATGGACAGGCTACGGTCTATGGGGTCACAAAGGGTCGGACAAAACTGAGCACACACACACACAAACACACACACGAGAAGGTGCGAGAGGTGAGGAGCACATTCCCTCTCAGGGCCTCCCAGAGGTGCCAGCCCTGACAACATCTTGATCTTTGACTTCTAACGGCGTTATGGTAAGCCACCTGCTCTGTGATGTTTTGTTATAGCAGTTCTAGAAACTCATACAGACATGTAGGACCCAGGTTGACCAGGTACCTGTAGCAGGGGTCAGGAATTTGGGGTATTAGGAAGGACAGCCCCCAGTACACAGTTGGAGGGGAGAAAGGGCTGTACCCCAAAGAAGGTGCTCCATTAACAGAAAGTGAAAGTGTTAGTCAGTCAGTCATGCCCAACTCTTTGTGACCCAGTGGACTATAGCCCACCAGGTTCCTCTGTCAGTGGAATTCTGCGGGCAAAAATACTGGAGTGGGTAGCCATTCCCTTCTCCAGGGGATCTTCCCAACCCAGGGATCAAATTCTATCTCATCTCCTGCATTGCAGGCAGATGCTTTACCATCTGCGCCACGAGGGAAACCTCGCTTAACATAGGAAGAGGGTGAAGGGGCTGGGCAGACAAGTACATTAACGTACGCTGTCATCAGCTTTGGCTGGATTTCTTGCAGGTGAAGAGAACACAAAAAATATTTATTCCCTCTTCCAAAGACGGTACAGGTTCTTTGTTCCAAAGTCAAGAATTTATCAACCCCTATAATTTGAACAGTTTTATTCTTTAGATGAGGATTGAAGTAATCTGATTTGCTTTGACACTCAGGGAGTTCATGGATTCATGCAGTCATGCAATTCTGCTGTAAGAAATGTTTTATTAATTACACCAAGGTATATAAAAAATTAAAAGTTAAGTTCCCATGATGTACATATTCTGTTTCAGTTACCTATCAGCTTTAACCTTTTATTTCAGCCACAAAATTCAAATTATGTATCAAATAAAATAAAGATCCATTCCAATGAATTAAAATTAGCTGTCCTTTTAACATGCTCTTAAACTATTTTTAATTGATAACTTTCTGATATTAAATGGTCAGTTCAAAGATGGAAAAAGCATTACTTATAAAGAGTAATCTTCAAGCGGACACTCTCAGATGGCCTTTTGCTTAAAGATTCTATTTCAAGGCAAGCTCTGCTGCAGTTAGAATTCTAACGAACCCCACAGAATCCTTTAACAGCCTAGGTGGCAAGGAATGTTCACCACCAGGATCACTTTTTTTTTTTAATTCCATTGCAATTTCTCTCAAAAAAATTATTTTTTATAATCGGAGGATAATTGCTTTACACTGCTGTGGTGGTTTCTGCCATACAATGCATAGGAGCATAATTATATATATCCCCTCCCTGGGGAGCCTCCCTCCCCACTCCCATCCCACTCCTCTAGGTCATCAAGGCTCACTTTCAAAGTGCAGAGCTTTCAAGTCAAAGTCAAAGGTAAGGAAATTAGCCATGTGAATATGCATTCAAATCAGCCAACAGGCACAGAATCTACTGAGACCTCACTCATGGTAGCTAATGTGGCACGTGTCAGGGGCTGCTATTTGCAATTTGTGGGTATCAGTGAATTCTCATGACACCTGAGAAGTGAGTACTATTATTCCCCACTTTACAGAAGTAAACTGGAAAACAAAGCTTTACGTGACTTGCCCAGATCACCTCACTAACGAAGCGCAGAGCACCAGGACACTAAACCAAACGGGCTCCAGAGGCCAGGATCCTCACCTGTCCAGGACACAGTGGCCTTACCGCCTGCCTTCAAGGGGCTCACAAGATCTTCGAAGGGATAAAACCTGTCCATGTGAAATCAGAGGCCTTGATTAAATCACTGCAGTGCTTGATGGCATAGGGTGAAATGGTTCGTACAGAAATCATTCCTGCCGATCAGTGAGGTGTCTGACAACCACCATAGTGGTCAGGGAAGGTGGGAAAGGAGGTGACTGAGCCTGAAAGGACAGACTGAGCTGGGTGTAGGGGAGCAGGATTTGGGTGCTCGCAGCCCAGAGAGAGTCACAACTTGTCTCTTCTTTGTCACAGAACAGTTACCTATTTCCTTAGAGCTTTCAAGTCAAAGTCAAAGGTAAGGAAATTAGCCATGTGAATATGCATTCAAATCAGCCAACAGGCACAGAATCTACTGAGACCTCACTCATGGTAGCTAATGTGGCACGTGTCAGGGGCTGCTATTTGCAATTTGTGGGTATCAGTGAATTCTCATGACACCTGAGAAGTGAGTACTATTATTCCCCACTTTACAGAAGTAAACTGGAAAACAAAGCTTTACGTGACTTGCCCAGATCACCTCACTAACGAAGCGCAGAGCACCAGGACACTAAACCAAACGGGCTCCAGAGGCCAGGATCCTCACCTGTCCAGGACACAGTGGCCTTACCGCCTGCCTTCAAGGGGCTCACAAGATCTTCGAAGGGATAAAACCTGTCCATGTGAAATCAGAGGCCTTGATTAAATCACTGCAGTGCTTGATGGCATAGGGTGAAATGGTTCGTACAGAAATCATTCCTGCCGATCAGTGAGGTGTCTGACAACCACCATAGTGGTCAGGGAAGGTGGGAAAGGAGGTGACTGAGCCTGAAAGGACAGACTGAGCTGGGTGTAGGGGAGCAGGATTTGGGTGCTCGCAGCCCAGAGAGAGTCACAACTTGTCTCTTCTTTGTCACAGAACAGTTACCTATTTCCTTTCATGTAGCACAGGCCAGAAGTCACAGGTCACCAGGAAACAGGACAAAACCATCCAGATGAAAAGCTGCAAACCCTTGCAACAGGGTCACAGACTCATCTGGGTTTTCCTGAACTTCCCTGGTTTCTGCCGAAGTCCTGAGTTCCAGACACCCTGTGTCCTGAGCAAATAAGGATGGCAAGTCAAATTCTAATCAGAGAAAGACAGCTTTGTGAAAAGAAACTGTTTAAAACAAAGCCTATGCCGTGCACTTTTTACACTAGATAAGGAAACCCCTCAAAAGATTAAACTGTGGAATCTGAGCTCCTCTGGTTACTGCTACGTAGAGGCTGTGGAATCTTAGAATGGTCCCCTCACCACTCTGAGCCCAGCTTCCTCACCTGCAAAATTTAAGGTTTGCAGTTGGGTGAGCTTCAAGGTCAAATTCAGTGCTAAAAACCAGCCTAAAATTCTTCTCTTTTTTTGGCCTCACAGCATGTGAGATCCAGTTCCCTGACCAGGGATCGAACCTGCACCCCCTGCACTGACAGAGCAGAGTCTAACCACTGGGCCACCAGGAAAGTCCCAGCCTGATATCCTTGAGTTAACGTCAGTGTTGGGAGCGCCCCAGCCATAAACACACACACACACACACACCCTATATACAAACACACACCTATGCACATCTATACACAGTTTTCTTATTTAAGGGAAGACTCTCATGCTGTACATTATTTTTCATCTGAGATAACGAATTCATTGGAAATGCTAAGATAAATTAAGGTTTCTTTCTTCACCACGATTCTTTCAGAGTTTTAACATTTCCTAATTTTACTTAGCCAGTCTTAATCAATTTCACAAATGGGGGGAAATGCTCTCAGAATAAACTGGCTGATAACAATCAGAAGCTAGTTTTCATGAATGGTAGCCCTTATCTCCCAAACTGTGCACTTTGGGAATGCAAGATTCAATAGGACTTAGACAAACAATGATGGGAACTCCGCTCCAGAGAACACAGCCCCTGGTGACTGTGCCACCAGAGTTGCCACGTGAAGCAAGGAGTAGAATTTGTGTAACAGCTTGATTGCTGGAGGAATGCAGTGCAGGACAAGTCAACAAAAATCTGTTAGCACGTAGGCCAAAAGGAGGTGCAACTCAGCAAATCCGACCAAAGTATAAGCGACTCACCTTCAATAAGTGGAGCAAAATGGCTGTGAACACTCCATTTTCCACGCTGATATTGGGGAAGGGGGCAGCCGACGCTCGGGTAACTTGCCAAACAGTAAATCACGCAACCCACCCACCAGTCCTACATGCCCTGCGCGACACTCTTGCTCTGTGTTTCCCGTTGGAACCAGGGCCAGCTGGGTTAATCAAGCCTTTGTCTCCTGAAATAAACCATATGCTCTGGGGAATAGACTCAGACTATGAACACTGACGCCCTTCTGACCTGACTCAGCTTTGTGCTCGGCTTGAGTTCCGCCTGCATCCCTGGAAGGCAGGTGGCAAATAAATGCACAATTATGTTGTCTTATCCGCTGAAACTGGGATGCATCTCAGGTAAGGGTCACACTGTCAATCAAAAGACAGAAGAATTGGATCCTGGGCATCTGGTGTAAAATCAATAAATATTTCTTCTTTCCATATCAGCAAGAGGGATATCCTGTCTTCACTTTATAAGAACTAGTCCTACAGAGAGATTACAGCTTAACCCCCAGCATGCCATCTCTGATGGGCAGCAAGCATTAACTTCCTGCCATTTTATATCTCCAAGTTCAGTGTCAGTGTCTAAGGTCAGATTTATTTTGTTGTTGCTATTGTTGTGGAGTAGGAAATAGCAACCCACTCCAGTATTCTTACCTGGAAAATACCATGGACAGAGGAGCCTGGCGGCTATAGTCCATGGGGTCACAAAGAGTCAAACACAACTGAGCAACTGTGTGTGCACACACACACACACACACACACACACACATGAGGGTTAATGCCACAAAACTTACAAATAAAAGAAATCAAAAAAAATTTTAGGGTTTGGGTTAGGCAAATATTTCTTAAGTAAGACACAAAAAACACAACTGATTTTTTAATGTTTTAAAATTAATAAATTGGACTGCATCAATATTTAAATCTTCTGCTTCAAAAACCACTTTTTATTGTTAAGACAATAGAAAGACAAGCTGCAGGCTGGAAGAAAATATTTATAAAACTTATATCTACCTAAAATATATAAAATAATTCTTACAACTCAATAAGAATAAAACAAATGGTCAAAAATTTTGACTAGACACTTCACCAAAGAAGATATATGAATGGGAAATAAGCACAATTATCATCAGGGAAACACAAATTAAAATCACAGTGGAATACCACACACATCCACTAAATAGCTAAAATTAAAAAGATTGACACTAACAAGTGTTGATAAAGATGGGGAGCAACTTGAACTCTTACAAACTGATGGTGGGAGTATAAAATGATACAAGTCAGCTTGTTATAAAGGTAATGTCCAGATACTATAAGAACCAGCAATTCCAATCCTAGCTGCTTACTCAAAAGAAATGAATGCATATTTCCACACAAAACATGCATGCAGATGTTCAAAGCAGCTTTATTCATGACCGCCCCAAACTGAAAACATCCAAATAGCCATGAATAGGTAAACAGAGCAACAGATTTTGATATACCCAAAGACCACTACTTAGCAATAAAAAAGAACACACTACTAATATACACAATATAGATGAATCTGAAAACTATTATATAGAATGAAAGAAGCCAGGCACAAAATACAGATATCCTGGGTGATTCCGTATACCTTAAATTCTAGAAAATGCAATCAACTCTAGAGTGATAGAAACAGATCAGTAATTGCCTGGGGCCTGAGGTGGAGACAGATTGACAATCAAGGGCACAAGGAAGTGAAAATGCTCTGTCTTGATTTTGTTGGTGGTTATTTGTATACATTTATCAAATTCACCACAGTTAAAACTGGCGCACTTTATTTTAGTGAATTTATCTCAATAAAGTTGACTTTTAAATAAAAAGGGAGGGACAGGAATTGCCTAGAGAGACATTAGCATACACACCGGCAACAAATTGAAGCATTCTCTCCAAGATGATCAGAGAACTGGGAGGAAATTTCTAAAAAGTAACCTTTCATGATTTCAGTCAATGGTTTTAAATGTCTAAATTCAACTCTGAGAACACAGTGAAAAACACTGCCCTTTATAATTTCAACAATCTCTAGAAAGCATTTTCCTTAAACCCATTTTGGTTCAGATTTTAATTATCGGCTAAGGATTTAGCAGGAATTAGTTGGCAATCATCTGAAAGGATAAGCTCTATAGAAGCAGAACAGAAGAGAGGAAAAGCCTATGGCTTCACCAAAAGATTCAGGAGAACATCCCCATGGGCTGTGGCAAGGAGGCGAGTGAAGAAGCTGCGGGGAGAGAGAAAAGGCTGAAGGGTCCGCCCTCTGAGGTGCCCAGCCTCTTGGTCGTGCCGCAGGAGCTGGTCCCTTTGTTTGCCCATGGGTCAATCCGGGCAGTTTGGCGTGAAGCAAGGAACTTGGCAAATGAGTGGTCCAGGGTAAGTAGTCCTGGTGGCCGAAGACGATGTGAACCCTCAGACCCACCTCTGTCATGTACGAGACTTCAGGTTGAAAGGTCAGGTGCAGAGCCCTGTTCTTTCACCTGAAAACTCAAAGCGTCCAGGCTGCTAAATGTGCTTTATCCTTCTACTCATACAAGCACACTGTCATAATGACAAAACCTAAAACACGTATCAAGTTAGGTTTGGGTGTTTTGTTTTGTTTTGGCCGCATCGCGAGCAGCATGTGGGGGTCTTACTCCCCAGTTAGGGATGGAACACACCTGCCCTGCAGTGGAAGCACCGTCTCAATCACTGGACTCCCAGGAAAGTCCCAGAGTTACGCTTGTATGTGCCTGAAGGTTGGCAAAATGTCAAACACAACTGAATGTATTATTTCCCAAATCAGGATGTTCAATTAATGCTCTAACATTGATAAGTCAGAAAGATATGCATTATTATTAATTACCTTTATGTCATAAATTGTTTCTCAACTTCATTTCGGGGAAATCATAATTATATTTCTATAATTTTCACATAATTTCTGTGCTATTGATAGCAGTGACCTAAATGATTAAATAATCAGAATGTAATAATATTCCAATGCACAAAATTAGAATAACTTTTTGTTAAAAATACAAGTTAAAAGAAAACAATAAAATGTTTAAATTGAAATCATTTTATGTTTTTAAAATAAGGGTTTTTTTCCTAACATATTCCAAAGTGTTGGGGGGGAGGCATAGGGTATATATGGACAAAAATAAAATTTTTAATCAATGAAGATAAAAAGTTTAAATCAAAAGGACTTAAAACTAAGGTCATTTAATTTTTTGAAAATGTAATCAAGGCATATTAAATATATATTATAGAAATAAAACTATTCATAATTTTAGCATTCAATTTCCAGGCAGGTGCCTATATAAAAAAATAGACATCATGCTTCATTGGTTGCCCTGGAGAAGGGGATGGCAACCCACTCCAGTGTTCTTGCCTGGAGAATCCCATGGACAGAGGAGCCTGGTGGGTTACAGTCCGTGGGGTCACAAAGAGTCTGACATGACTGAGTGACTAACATACATTCATTGGTTGAAAAATAATATGCAGTGCTTCGAGCGTCCCTGGCGGCTCAGATGGTGAGGAATCTGCCTGCAATGCAGGAGGCCCAGGTTCAATCACAGGGTAGGGAAGATCCCATGGAGAAAGGAATGGCAGCCCACTTCAGTATTCTTGCCTGAAGAATTCCATGGATGGGGGAGCCTAGCAGGCTACAGCCCACAGGGTCTCAGAAGTTGGACATGACTAAGCAACTAACACTTTCCCTTTTTCTTCACGCATTGTTTTAATATTGCAGACTAATGTCCAGCTGCCATGTGTAACGACTGCAAATACCATGCTAATTTTTGATATCCCTGGAACCAAGAATTGGAACACAAAGAGAAGAAAACGAATGTTGGCACTACAGGGAAGCAATAAGTCTTTATGCAAGAATCTATTGTAAGTTAATTAAAGATAAATTAATTAAACTGTCTCTTCTTTACCTCAGTGCTCTGCTGCTCAAATCCTTATGTAATAAAGCATCTCCCACACAGACAGCAGCACAAGCCTCACCTTTCCTGGCATTTGGGGGCAGCTGCCTTTGTTCAAGGGCAAAAGACCTGCAGAATCTTTTCCCTAGGACCTGAATGAAACTCTTCACAAAAGCAGATGCTTGGGTTTTTAATTAGCATTAAATCATACTGTTCCTAAGTGACAAAGCTGCCCACGTGTTCTCTAAGATGCAGGACTCTCTAAAACACACAGGTCAGGGCAAGATCCCCTCTACCCAAGTCCAAGGGCAGCCCTGCTTATAATATTTGCCTTAAAATTTTAGTCAATATATCTGATTTTAAGATCTATTAAATTCCTTTTTAATTATGCAAGTAATGTGAACATATTTCCTTATTGCAGAAGTATTAACACATTAAAGATCTGCCTACAGCCCAATTCATCCATCCACCCCACCCCACTGTTAACAACTACAACTTCAGTACAAGTCATTCTAAATGCATTACATCATAGTAGTAGTTAACATTTTTTACATACTTACACTGTGTAATATATTTGCACACATTTACATTGTTCTAGGAATTTTATGTCCATCATCTTTTTTTAATCCTCATAACAACTTCATGAGACAGCTACTTTCAGTTCAATTCAGCCCAGTCATTCAGCCATGTCTGACTCTTTGGGACCCATGGACTGCAGCATGCCAGGCTTCCCTGTCCATCATCAACTGCCAGAGCTTGCTCAAACTCATGGCCATCAAGTCGGTGATGCCATCCAACCATCTCGTTCTCTGTCATCCCCTTCTCCTGCCTTCAATCTTTCCCAGTACCACGGTCTTTTCAAATGAATCAGTTCTTCCCATCAGGTGGCCAAAGTATTGGAGCTTCAGCATCAGTCTTTCCAGTGAATATTCAGGACTGATTTCCTTTAGGATGGACTGGTTGGATCTCCTGCTGCCCAAAGGACTCTCAAGAGTCTTCTCCAACACCACAGTTCAAAAGCATCAATTCTTTAGTGCTCAGCTTTCTTTATGGTCCAAATCTCACATCCATACATGACTACTGGAAAAACTATAGCTTTGACTATACAGACATTTGTCAGTAAAGTAATATCTCAGCTTTTTAATATGCTGTCTAGGTTTGTCATAGCTTTTCTTCCAAGGAGAAAGCATCTTTTAATGTCATGGCTGCAGTCACCATCTGCAGTGATTTTGGAGCCCAAGAAAATAAAGTCTGTCACTGTTTCCATTGTTTCCCCATCTATTTACCATGAAGTGATGGGACCAGATGTCATGATCTTGGTTTTCTGAATGTTGTTTTAAGCCAGCTTTTTCAGTCTCCTCTTTCACTTTCATCAAGAGGCTCTTTAGTTCCTCTTTGCCTTCTGCCCTAAGAATAGTGTCATCTGCATATCTGAGGTTATTGATATTTCTCCCAGCAATCTGGATTCCAACTTGTACTTCATTGAGCCCAGCATTTCACATGATGTACTCTGCATATAAGTTAAATAAGCAAGGTAACAATATACAGCCTTGATGTACTCCTTACCCTGTTTGGAACCAGTCTATTGTTCCATGTCCAGTTCTAACTGTTGCTTCTTGACCTGCATTCAGATTTCTCATGGGGCAGATCAGGTGGTCCGGTATCCCCATCTCTTTCAGAATTTTCCACAGTTTATTGTGATCCACACAGTCAAAGGCTTTGGCATAGTCAATAAAGCAGAAATAGATGTTTTTCTGGAACTCTCTTGCTTTTTCCATGATCCAGCAGATGTTGGCAATTTGATCTCTGGCTCCTCTGCCTCTTCTAAAACCAGCTTGAACATCAGGAAGTTCACGGTTCACATATTGCTGAAGCCTGGCTTGGAGAATTTTGAGCATTACTTTACTAGTGTGTGAGATGAGTACAATTGTGTGATAGTTTGAGTATTCTTTGGCATT
>SJYX01004951.1:82461-169265 GCA_006410675.1 Oreotragus oreotragus
AGATCATTCTGTCATTTTTGAGATTGCATCCAAGTACTGCATTTCAGACTCTTTTGTTGACCATGATGGCTACTCCATTTCTTCTGAGGGATTCCTGCCCGCAGTAGTAGATATAATGGTCATCTGAGTTAAATTCACCCATTCCAGTCCATTTTAGTTCGCTGATTCCTAGAATGGCGACGTTCACTCTTGCCATCTCTTGTTTGACCACTTCCAATTTGCCTTGATTCATGGACCTGACATTCCAGGTTCCTATGCAATATTGCTCTTTACAGCATCGGACCTTGCTTCTATCACCAGTCACATCCACAACTGGGTATTGTTTTTGCTTTGGCTCCATCCCTTCATTCTTTCTGGAGTTATTTCTCCACTGACCTCCAGTAGCATATTGGGCACCTACTGACCTGGGGAGTACCTCTTTCAGTATCCTACCATTTTGCCTTTTCATACTGTTCATGGGGTTCTCAAGGCTAGAATACTGAAGTGGTTTGCCATTCCCTTCTCCAGTGGACCACATTCCATGTATTCTTGTATTTATTTATAGAGGATCTGTAAGTGTGTGTGTGTGTGTGTGTGTGTGTGTGTGTGTGTGTGTGTGTGTGTGTGTGTGTGTATCACGCTTAAGGCTTAGTCCTGAAACCTATTTTGTTGTCTTAACCTCAGAAGGGGCTTCCCCGGTGGACAAGTGGTTAAGAAGACTCAATGCTCCCAATGCAGGGGTATGGGTTTGATCCCTGGTCAGAGAATAAAGATCCCACATGCTACATGGTGTGGCAAAAAAATACTGATAATATTAATAAGGCAAAATATATCTTGGAGACTTACTCATGCGAGGACATTTAGATCATACTTTCTTTCATAATAGCAAAAGGTAAATGTTAGTGAAATGCTTTGGGAGGAAACAAAAGTTTTCTAAAGATCTTCAGAATGTCCCATTTACTGAGATTTCTAATTTTTCATTTTCTAATTAGCTTCAGCTTCTGAGATCCACAGGCAATTAGCCACCAGGTGGAAGGTTAACAGCACAGCTGGCCAAGGCAAAAATTTCCCTGTGAAAATGTCCAATTTGCTGGGCATCATCTTTCTCCCACCAGACAGCTCTCTAAATGAAAGAGCAAAAGTCCCACCAGGCTATTTCAGTATGATTTTCTAATAAACACATAGAATTATTCTACACAGGATCTAATAAATACAAAGGAGCAAAAATTAAACTATCTGTACAATTATTCCTTAATTAAAGCAGCTCTTCTTACACTGGACTACATCACCAGTCTCCTCAGTCCTCTCCCAGAGCCAGCATCCGGGCACTACCAGCAATTGTCTGGTGTCTCCTCAACTGTCCAAAGCGCCCCTGTGACCCACAATACCCTCTTCCTTTGCCCTACTCCCACCTCCTTCTCCAATCCCAAAATAGGTAAATCGCTTCATAAGTGTAGCTTTCAACTTGGTGTTGGGAGAAAACCAATGTATTTCACACTAAAAGTGAGTGCCTGATACTTCCCCTTTCAGAACTGTCTCAAGATGACTTGCTGTTTTGTTTGCTTTGCTTTTTTAATTCTCATTGGAGTATAGTTGATTTACAATCCTGTCAGTTTCAGGGATACAGCAAAGTGAATCAGTTATACATATACATATACCATTCAGTTTTAGATTCTTTTCCCATATAGGTAAGCATGGCTTGTTTTAATCCAAAGCCTCTATTTGTCAATTGAGATTCATTTAGGGAGACATTTAGGCACAGAGAGAAGGCCCAAATACTTCCTCCTCTTTATTGTTGTCAGTAGGAAAGATTAGCTCATTAATATTTAGGATGCATCAAACAAGTTGGGCCAGAGAGTGGTACAGAGTGGAGCTCAACATAAATAAACAAATAAAATGAACATCATGAACTAAACAAGGCTGCTGGGACCATAAACCTGCAGGCAAGAGATGAAAAGAGAAATGGGGCACAATACCCAGAGATTTAATCAACATGGATATTTTTAGCCTTTCTTCTTTGCAATAGCAAAGTAGAAATCAACCCCTTTATAAATCAGGGGTTTGGTCTTTAGTATGCTAGAACTTTTCTCTTTCTTCATGAAAAGAAGTAGCAGGATAATTTTTCTATCACTTTTTTGTCTCCAGGTTCTCACTGGGAGAGTCTCCCGCTGTCACCGGCGTCAGTTAGGAAAAGAAAGTTCCTGAACTCCCAGCCATGCAGTTCCTGTCTGGCAATTCTCCATGGTTTTAAGGCTCTCTCACCCTTATGCATGGTCGGGGAGGGGAAATTTCCCCTTCTACTCCTCTTGAGTTCTTATGGCTGCACTAATAATAAAATTGACACAAGGCTGATTGATGGGAGAAAAGAGAAACTAATTTTAACTTGGGCACATGGAGGTCTTACAGAAACGGGGCCTAAGAAGTAGTCAAAGCAGGCAACTTTTATACTTTTTGGACAAAGAAGCAATAAATGTGTAAGGAATTTGACAGGACTAAGAAACAGGATTTGGAAGCTGAATGAGTGACCAGTCTAAACAGAACTGGACCTGGGGTAGTACATCAGAAGAATCACTACCTAGCTGGGTAACATGGACAAGTTGGTGAACTTCAGTAGGGCTCTGTGACAGACAGACCAGGAAGGAGGTGACTCCACAATACACCAGGTTTCTTCCAACTCTAAAAATTCTGCTATTCTACATGTAGCCCTACCGAAACAGCTAGAATCAAAATATTCTTCCAGGGACTTCCCTGGCATCCAGTGGTTAAGAATCCGCCTGCCAATGCAGGGGACATGGGTTCAGTCCCGGGTTCAGTCCCTGGTCCAGGAAAATCCCACCTGCGATGGAGCAACTAAGCCCATGCCTGGCAACTACTGAAGTCCAAGCACCCTAGCGCCTGCGCTCCACAACAAGAGAAGCCTCCACAATGAGAAGCCCGTGCATCACTGCTAGAGAGTAAGCCCTGCCCGCCGCAACCAGAGAAGGCCTGCACACAGCGACGAAGGCCGAGCACAGGCAAAAGTTAAGGAACTAATCGGTTAATTAATTAACTGCAGCCCATGAAATTAAAAGACGCTTGCTCCTTGGAAGAAAAGCTATGACAAACCTAGACAGCATATTAAAAAGTAGAGACATTACTTCACCAAGAAAGGGATGTCTAGTCAAAGCTATGGTTTTTTCCAGTACTCATGTATGGATGTGAGAGTTGGACTATAAAGAAAGCTGAGCCCGAAGAATTGATGCTTTTGAACTGTGGTGTTGGAGAAGACTCTTGAGAGTCCCTTGGACTGCAAGGAGACCCAACCAGTCCATCCTAAAGGAGATCAGTCCTGAATATTCATTGGAAGGACTGATGCTGAAGCTGAAACTCCAATACTTTGGCCACCTGATTCGAAGAACTGACTCACTGGAAAAGTCCCTGATGCTGGGAAAGACTGAAGGTGGGAGGAGAAGGAGACGACAGAGGATGAGATGGTTGGATAGCATCACCAAAGCGATGGAAACGAGTTTGAGTAGTCTCCAGGAGTTGGTGATAAACAGGGAAGCCTGGCCTGCTGCAGTCCATGGGGTCGCAAAGAGTTGGACATGACTGAGCGGCTGAACTGAATTAATTAAAGAAAAAAAAAAAAACTCTTCCAAGTAAAAATATATGACTGCAAAATGTTGATATCTTACAAACTCTTTAAAGAATGAAATTGAATCCTATTCAGGTGATGCTAAAGACAATGGAAACCAAAACCAAAACCTCATTTTCAAGTGTCATAACCTAGAGTTCCTCTAAAAGATTCCCAAGAGAAATGAAGAAGTACTTTTTCTCATTATACTGACCATCATCCTGAAGTCTTACACATACAGTTTGGAATATTTGCCTTCAAGAATCCTGAGCTAATTTATATTACCTTTTAAAGTACCTTTCTTTGTGCCAAGTCACAGTGAGAAATAGTGAAAATAAATGCCTTTAAAACTTTACAGAACTTAAGTGTTTCTAAGAACAGCCTCACCTTCAGGCCATTCTGTCCAAAAGTACAGTACATTTCATAGTAATTATTGCTTCACAGTGGGATTTGCCAAGGATTTATTTTAAGTAAGCTCTTTTGTGGCATGATAAATGAAATTTTATATATAAACCACTATCTTTACACAACTTTTCAGAAACGTAAAACAATAATGTGTGCATGTGTGCACACTAAGTTGCTTCAGTCATGTCCTGCTCTTTGCAACTCTATGCACTGTAACCCACCAGGCTCCTCTGTTCATGGGATTCTCCAGGCAAAAATATTGGAGTGGATTGCCATGCCCTCCTCCAGGGGATCTTCCCGACCCAGGGATCAAACCTGTGCCTCCTGCAGCTGCTACACTAAAAAAAAAAAAAAACTCTTCCAAGTAAAAATATTTGACTGCAAAATGTTGATATCTTACAAACTCTTTAAAGAATGAAATTGAATCCTATTCAGGTGATGCTAAAGACAATGGAAACCAAAACCAAAACCTCATTTTCAAGTGTCATAACCTAGAGTTCCTCTAAAACATTCCCAAGAGAAATGAAGAAGTACTTTTTCTCATTATACTGACCATCATCCTGAAGTCTTACACATACAGTTTGGAATATTTGCCTTCAAGAATCCTGAGCTAATTTATATTACCTTTTAAAGTACCTTTCTTTGTGCCAAGTCACAGTGAGAAATAGTGAAAATAAATGCCTTTAAAATTTTACAGAACTTAAGTGTTTCTAAGAACAGCCTCACCTTCAGGCCATTCTGTCCAAAAGTACAGTACATTTCATAGTAATTATTGCTTCACAGTGGGATTTGCCAAGGATTTATTTTAAGTAAGCTCTTTTGTGGCATGATAAATGAAATTTTATATATAAACCACTATCTTTACACAACTTTTCAGAAACGTAAAACAATAATGTGTGCGTGTGTGCACACTAAGTTGCTTCAGTCATGTCCTGCTCTTTGCAACTCTATGCACTGTAACCCACCAGGCTCCTCTGTTCATGGGATTCTCCAGGCAAAAATATTGGAGTGGATTGCCATGCCCTCCTCCAGGGGATCTTCCCGACCCAGGGATCAAACCTGTGCCTCCTGCAGCTGCTACACTGCAGGTGGATTCTTTACCACTGAACCACTGGGGAAGCCCAAAACTATAACAGCTAGTATTTATTCAATGCTTCATTTGGTAACAGCCTATATCCCTGGTGTGTTTTGGCTTATTAATCTTAAGAAGAATCTCCCAAGCCAGGTACTATTTTTTCCCCACTTTACCTGTGAAAAAAGTAGATACATGGTGGTTGAGTAAATTTGAGTTCACACACACAAAAAATAGAGTCAGGAATCCAGAGCCTGCCCTATTATATAAAATAAGGTGCCTACAACAACAGAACCTAAGATACAGCAGGTGGTAAATCGGAAGCTAAGGTCAACAACTGACTGAACATTCTCTTCAGGCTCCCCGTGATGTTAAATCATTGGGATTATCCATCTTGATCTTTGAGGTCTACCTTAATCAGATTGAAATTTCAAAGTTAAAAAATAGTCTCACCCTGGGACCTCCTTGGTGGTCCAATGGTTTGGAATCTGCCTTGCAATGCAAGGGAAGCAGGTTTGATGCCTTGTCGGGGAACAAAGATCCCACATGTCACAGGGCAACCAAGCCAGAGTGCAGCAACCACTGAACTCACACGCCCCACCAACAGGTCCCACAGGCTGCAACTAAGACCCAACGCAGCCAAACGCTGAGACAGATAAACAGCCTCAGCCTGCGAGACCCAGGGAGACTTGTTTAATTCACAGTTTCTCGTGCTATGGTCATCTCTATACCACGTGTATGCTTTTTGCCATATTCAGGTATCACTCAAATTATTATTTACTTAACACGTGTGTGCATGCTTGCTAAATCATTTCAATCATGTCTGACTCTTTGTGACCCTGTGGACTGTCGGCCATCAGGCTCCTTACTTTCATTTAAATCATCTACTTTATTTCAAAGAGTTATGCTGCTGCTGCTAAGTCACTTCAGTCGTGTCCGACTCTGTGTGACCCCATAGACGGCAGCCCACCAGGCTCCCCCATCCCTGGGATTCTCCAAGCAAGAATACTGGAGTGGGTTGCCATTTCCTTCTCCAATGCATGAAAGAGAAAAGTGAAAGTGAAGTCTCTCAGTCTGTCCGACTGTTAGTGACCCTATGGACTGCAGCCCACCAGGCTACTCTGTCCATTGGATTTTCCAGGCAAGAGTACTGGGGTGGGGTGCCATTGCCTTCCCCGTCAAAGAGTTATACAATATCTGAATTGATTGGTTTGGTGTTCTAGCTGTATTTTTTTTTAACTACTTTAAATATATAGCCACCTAAACTTTAAAAACCATTTGTATATCTCCTAAGACTATTTCTTGTTATATTTTTGGCAATATACATCACAATAGGAACATGCTGCGATTGAAAAGCTGAGGCTTCTGGAACTATGATAGAGATAAAAGATAGTAACAGCAAGGGCATTATCGGCTGCTGACAGGAACCTTGTACTTAGAGAATGTCTTTACCAATAGACACAAGTGCAAGTATAAATTCAGCCCATCCATCTGTGACTTTTAAACCCTGGTCAACTGTCATGAAGAACTGTGAAGAAATAAATATGATTCCAGGGAATAGTTTTTGTGATCCTCTAAGATATGGTTTGCCCTTACATTAAACATAACACTGCATAGCTTTTAGAATTAGATCTTATTAAGCTCTACCCCCATTACAATTTTTTTCTGTCAGATATTTGAGTTAACTTTGGAAGGGAAACTCCTCACTGTTTTATAGAGGACAGGATTTCAAGGTCTTCACCAATCTGGGAACTAAGTTACTGACACGTGGTGCCTCTGTACTTCTGTAAAAAGAAATTCCCATAAAAGAAATGGATTTTATCATAGCGTGCCATCCCAGTGACAGGAACATACAGGTATGAAGCCAGCAACTATGGCCAAATTCCATTCCCTCATTTTTCCTCTCATCCTTACAGAATCGGGCTTATTCTTACATTTTAGAGTCTTGAGAGCTGATTAATCCCTCAGAAGAAAAAGGTGATGAGTCAGAAAAATAGATGAATCAGTAGTTAGCATTGACAGCTTTGAGACTACAATACATTTCCTGTGGACCTTGCAGGCAGTTTTAGAATGTACTGAGGAAGCAGGATAAAGACATATGGGGTGGGGAACAGGTACTAGCGAAAGCATCTGATGTTTTTCTCTGTAAGTGTCACCCTTATTTCATGTAGAAAAAGGAGCATTAGACTCTAATAATGGAGAAAGGAACTATACAACCTTGTAATTTTGTCACATACACTACCATTTTACTCTGTTCAAAGAGATAAATAGCATCATAACACTCAAATCATGTAGGCTTGAATTTATGTTAGAGAGGTAAGCATGCCCACTGATATTTCCATAAGAAGTTTAATTTCCATTTGGCCTGTCTGTACAAAACCACAGAATTTGTTCCTTAAATGAAATGTCTTTAGCATACATTAAAAGCATCTTCAAAACAGTCACCTTTTGTTTTCAAGTCAGCCCATGAGCCCTCTTAAAGAGTAAACTAGAAGGTGTTTAAAATAACTACACACCTTATTGGCCTATAAATCACATGAGATAGGCAGGATAAGAACTGAAATTAAGAAAAAGCAATGTAACTCGATGGGGAGGTAGGAATATAGTCCTACAGTGCCATGATGTCAAATGTTAGCCCACAGATGTGGGTTTCTCCACCTGCCTTGAGTTTTGGAAAATTCAGTTAAATAGCTGCACTTAACAACTGGGAGAGCACACAGAAAAGTGTGGGTTTCCAACTACACTACCCTCCAGAAGGTCAGAGAGAGGAAGAGAGGGGAAGCAGAGAGGAGCGAGGTGGCGGGTGTTAAGACAGAATTAAGAGAGCGCTGGGAAGTCCCAAGTTCTCCTGTCAGAAGCCAAACCAGCGTTAATATTGCCACGACCCTTCTTAGGAGGTGGGTAATGTCCGTAAGCAAGACATGAGACTGGTCAACTTCTTCATGCTTCCAGACACCACCAAAACTTTTCAGACATGTTAGAAGCCAACTCAGAAGCTATCTTTCCAGAGTTTCTGGGAGGTTGTTCGAGTACAAGTTTGTAACACATATGAATGCTGCTGCTGCTAAGTCGCTTCAGTCGTGTCTGACTGTGCGACCCCATAGACGGCAGCCCACCAGGCTCCTCTGTCCATGGGATTCTCCAGGCAAGAACACTGGAGTGGGTTGCCATTTCCTTCTCCAAATACATATGGATGTGCAACAACAAATGTTGAGACATAACATAGCTTTCATTTATTTAAATCAACTTAAATATAGGTAGCATCTGCGAAGCCAACCACAGTTACCACCCAGAGGCTCACTCTGACAGGGTGGGAATTATTGAGCCTGATGCCCTGAACAGGGAGGATGGGGGTGGGGGACCCACTGGGGGACCCACCCTTGCTCCCAGGGTCCTCTACAGACATCCCTGTGAGACGTTCCTTGTCCCAGAAAGGGAAGTGGACTGTTGCTCTCATCCAGCGAGCTGGAAACCATCCATGTTCAGCGGCCAG
This sequence comes from Oreotragus oreotragus, assembly GCA_006410675.1. NCBI lineage: Eukaryota > Metazoa > Chordata > Mammalia > Artiodactyla > Bovidae > Oreotragus > Oreotragus oreotragus. The sequence continues at coordinate 91,024 of SJYX01004951.1, forward strand.
TCCCGTGGCGAGCCCTTATGGGCTGTGGTTCAGAAGGGTGCTAGCTAGCTACTGAACCAGTGGCCTCAGTATGTTCAGCAGAGTGAGCTCATTAATTGAGCCAATCAGGCATCAGGACAGGGAACTGGAAGAAGATATTGGAAATCTATGGCCAAGTGGCTATAAGAAAGAGTAGATAAGTAAATAAAATAATTTGCAGGGAGTACGTGTGTGAAGAACATATGTAGAAGGATGCACACCAGATATCCACATTGACCTTCCATGAGGTGGTTGGGGAGACTGTCAACTCTACTCGAGTTTTCTACAGCAAGTCTGCATTGCTGTCATAATTATTAAAAGTTTCTAAATAAAATATTTATAAAACATTAAGTATACAATATTTATATAATATATGCTACATGTAGGAATATGTGCATAGATAAAAGCTTTTCTCTGGGTGGTGGAATGGTGGGTAATTGTTTTCTTCTTTATAACTGTCTGTATCCTCCAACTTTTCTACTTCTATTGTCTGGGAAAAATAAGAAACATTAACAATAAGTTCAAAGGTACATTTTGTATCTTAAATCATCTCTGAACTACATCCTCTCACTGTTAAAAATTTTCATTAAAACAGAAAGTGCCCATTTGTCTCCCCTTGCCCCACTCCAGTGATTTTCCAATCTTGTGTCCCCCTGCAACATGTCATCACTCACAGCTATCTGCCTCGTGACATCTGCTGACAGGGCCAATGAGTGACAACTTTCAAACAGAAACCCTGCATCAAGACTGGCTCAGAAGTAAACATTTAAAGGCATCTGATTCCTAGCCATCATCGGACTCTGTTCCCAGTCCCAAATGTCCACAACTGCTATGTTCAGATCATGACTCAAAGTGTAAGTCCTACCAAAGATGACTACAGACCAACAGGTGAAGAGCAAATCCTCCCCCGGATGAGTCCTATTTGTGAGAGCCCCCAGTCAGGGGTTACTGGAGTTTCAGATGGCTTTATCTAGAGTAGATTCTTGGTAAAGAGTATATGATAAGCTTGTGCTAGATAATATGTATATGATGAGTATATGATAAGCTGAAACTCCCAATACTTTGGCCACTTGATGCAAAGAGCTGAATCATTGGAAAAGACCCTGATGCTGGGAAAGATTGAAGGCGGGAGGAGAAGGGGATGGCAGAAGATAAGATGGTTGGATGGCATCACCGCCTCAATAGACATGAGCAAACTCCAGGAGATAGTGAAGAATAGGGAAGCCTTGTGTGCTACAGTCCATGGGGTCGCAAAGAATCGGACACAACTGAGTGATTGAAAAACAAAAGATAATATGGCTTACCCATCCACTACCCATCCACTACCCATCCACTACCCATCCACTACCCTCATTCATGAAACCTGTTCCTGGGCTTGTCCTAAATCCTATAAACTTCTGACACATGTTCTTGGTGTAAAACATGGCTGAAGAGCTCTTGGGGAAATGCTCCCCAAACTCTTTAACACAGAAAAATTCATACATGCTAAGACCTAATAACAGAGTATTATAGTAAATATATACCAAATAACAGACACATACAATCACAATAGTTTCTGTACAAAGGGACTCGGTGAAATGTGTCTCATCACATTAAGGATGTGGGACGCAAAGAAAGGATGGAAACACATATGAACACGCCACTCCAAGCAAAGAAAGGCAGCTGGATGACCCTGTGATGCAGGAATCGTGCCCTTTGGCCCCATACTCCCTCTACCCACAGTCTCTTTGGATCATAAAAAGTGGGCTCTGTTCATGTCCCGGGGGCTGTGGCCAGATCATGTCCAGACAATGGAGACAACAAATTATTTGCATCTAAGTGCAAAGGGTATGGTCCAAATTTTTAAAAATCTAAAGAGAGTGCTATCTGACAGAAGCGATTCCCCATCTTGTGCCCTACCCATCTATTCTCTTACCCTGGAGCTGGAAAAGGAAGGCAGAGAGGTAAAGAGGAAGGGAGGGACCCAAAAAAGCCTGGCTTTGGGCTCTGCTTCCAGAAGAGGTGTTGAAGGCTGCTGGAGGAGACTCAGATGGATTAGAAATCCCAGAGTGGAAAGAACAGAGCCTCACCTGTTCCACCTGGAGCCCTGGGCATCTTCTACTTTGTCCCTTGTGCCACAAAGCCTAGGAAATAACCACACGGGGAGAGCAGCAAGAATGGTCGGGAACTGAGAGGGTCCTCACAGTCCCCACAACCCTTCCAGAGGTCCAGAAAGGCAAGAGAAAGAGAACCGTGCTTTCAAAGAGCCTCCAAAATGAGTGGTCAACTCAGAGCCCTCTTCCCTATGATGTCAGTGCTTCCTATGACACCACAAGATTGGGAGACACCATGGTAAGAGTTCTCCCATTCCAGCTGAAAGAGGGTTTTATCCCTAGTGACTGAGAGTTTGCCAGGTCCTGGAAGATCCAGGGAAAATCCCAAGGGACTACCACAGGGTCCGAGGTGATCAATACTTTGCTTGGGCACCTTCTGGGACAGTCAGAGGTTGTCACAGGGGCAGGGGATTTACTGACACTCACAGGTGGGCAGGAACCTCCAGGCGAGCCAAGCTCACCATCCCACCATTCCTGCCTGGCCCGTTGGCCCTGCTGCTGGCCCTTCAGCCAGAAAGGGATTGAACAGGAACCCAGAGGGTGTGTGCAGTAAGTTCCAGGCCAACTGAGAGACTGTGGACAGGTTAGTTACCTTCTCTGAAGCTCACTTTTCTTGACCATCGGAAGGGACACAGTCTCCCCCTGGGGCCTCAATAAATGGCAACTACTATTTCCCACCCTGGACACCAACTGGAATTCTCTGTATCTTTGCCACAAAATCCTTACAAAGATCATCAATGTATCAGAGCATTTGGCCAAACACTATTTCACTTATGCCCATGGCTTCCTCTCTCCTCAAGTCTGTGTTGAAAAAATCCGCACACACTTGCCTTAGAAGTACATAGGAAACATCTGAGGAAATATTTTTTAGAGACTTTCTTCAAAAGGTGCTTAATAATGTTGATCTTACTGCTTACCAGGCATTTTGTAAGTGTTTTGCAGACATAATCGTATGACCCTAAGGGGTCCTCATGTTATAAATGAGGACAAGAAGGTATTATCACCTGTGTTTTACATCTATGTAAACCGAGGCCATTAAATCACAGGAAGTTGTCATTAAAAACAACAACAATCATAGGTAGTATTCATTAAATATTTATTATATGCCAGGTACTATTTTCTTTATATACAAATTAAATAGATATATAAATATACTTGTGTGCCTGGCACATACTAAGTATTAAATGTGTGTTAAAGACTTCATATTATCAGGAGTTTTCACTTAATCTCCTCAACACTCCTCAACCATTCGTAAGAAGTGGGTAATATTATCCCACAGGAAATCAAGACACAGAGAGGTAAAACAAATCGCCATGATCTCATGGGTCCTGAGGGTGGAACAGAGATTTGAACCCACAGAGCCAGATCTCAGCTATCACGATCTTTTGCTCACAGCTGGGAAATGGTAAAGACAGAATCTGAACCCCAACATCTGTCCAATCTCACATCTCCTGGCCATCTTGATAATTTGCAAGGGTCAGTATTCATTTACCTAGAGAGAGCTTGGTCAGCCTCTTTGTTCTGCATGCAAGCTGAGTGCACACTGACCCCTCTCTCTCCCCAGGCCCTCTGGAATGTCTGTCTGCTTTGCCCAAATCTGACGGTGGCAACTTTGTACCAGACAGACAAGCAAGGTAAGGCAGGCAGTTAAGGTACCATGAATGACAATATCCATGGCCATCAAACCCTAGAGTAATGCTGCTCTCCAAAACAGCTATCCGTGGGACTTCCCTGGTGGTCCAGTGGCTAAGACTCCAAGCTCCCAAAGAAGGGGGCCAGAGTTCAATCCCTGGTCAGGGAACTAGATCCCATGTGCCACAACTAAGACCAGTGCAGCCAAATCATAAATAAATAAAATTATTTTTTTAAAAACTTAAAAATTCAGACATCCTAATATCTGAACCACACTTAATTTGCTCTCCTAATGAGTGGTGTGAACCCTCTCTCCTCCAAACTCTCAGAGCATTTATTGAACTCTCTGATGGAATTCCTCTCATCCTGGTATACATTATGGTTATTTAAGAACTTCTCAACCTTTGTGGGCTTCCCTGGTGGCTCAGATGGTAAAGAATCTGCCTGCAATGCAGGAGACCAAGGTTCAATCTCTGGGTCAGGAACTTCCCCTGGAACAGAGAATGGCTGCCCAATTCAATATTCTTGCCTGGAGAATTCCATGCAAGAGGAGCCTGGTGGGCTACATACAGTCCATGGGGTTGCAAAAAGTCAGACAAGACCAAGGAACTAACAATTTCAACCCTTCTAGAGTTAAATGCCCTGAGAACTGTATGGTTAAAAAACAGATCTGGCTGCTGTGTAAGAAACATCTCCAAATAACAATGGCTTTAAAGAGATGGGAGTTCGTCTCTCTCTCATGTAATGCTGCAGGGGCAGTGTGGGGGCTAGAGGGCCGCTCTGCTCCACTGTGGCATGTAGGGATCCAGGCACCTGCCATCTGTGACTCTCCATCCTCAAGAGTGTTGCCTTTATCTGTCTACAATAGCTCTACATCTTGTCTATACTCCAACCAGTAAGAAGCGGGAACTGTGGCAAGGAGAAGAGAAGTCCCTCCCTTCTAAAGCCAGAACCAAGTTAAAAGTTTTTTATTATCATGACTCAAGGAGCTCAAATCCAGTGCTCTGTGACAGCCTGGGGCGGCGGGGGAGCGGAATGGGGTGAGAGGTGGGAGGGAACCTCCAGAGAGAGGGGACATATGTACACCCATGGCTGATGCATGTTGATACATGGCAAAAAACCAACACAATACTATAAAGCAATTTTTATCTCCAATTAAAAATAACTTTTTAAAAAAGCTCTTTCCCTGGCAAAGAAAGGGAGAGCCTGTTGGGAAAGAAAATGAACATTGTAAGGGACCATGTCTTAGGCAATACATTCAAAACGATGTTGTGTGCGTGCAGACAACATTCTCTCATCCATCAAATACGTGTAAAATGCCACCATATGTCAGACACTGAGCTAACCCCTGAGAGTCCAACATAAGGCGTTTACAAGCAATGGGTGAATAAATGAATGAGCCCTTTATGGAAGAGCAATCTGGAGGAAAGACCATGAAAATTTCATGAGGGCAAATAATTTAAAATATGGACACAAGTAATTTCTTCCCACAGTAGGTCATAGATAAAAACAGACATATTTAAAGCTGAATTTTCCATGACTTGCTGAAAAATATGGAAAATCAATTATAAAGAAAGTGAACAAATAGACCTGATTTATTGGGCTATGCTGCCACTAGCAAAATATATTACAGAGTCTCAATCCTGAATTTTTATTTTAATGACTTTTTCTGTGTTTTGCTCTGAAGCACATTTTTGCTTTTTCCCTATAGAAAATATACAACAACAAAAAAATGGTCACTCACTGCATTTAGATAAATATACAGGTCTAAAACCAAATTCTTTCTGTGTCTTCTATAAGATAAACATTCAAGGAGTTTAACCTGGGAGAGGAATCAAAAGTTTGACTCCATTTTATTATTTCTAATATATATACATATATATATATATATGCTGCTAAGTCGCTTCAGTCGTGTCCGACTCTGTGTGACCCCATGGACGGCAGCCCACCAGGCTTCCCCATCCCTGGAATCCTCCAGGCAAGAACACTGGAGTAGGTTGCCATTTCCTTCTCCAATGCGTGAAAGTGAAAAGTGAAGCTGAAGTCGTACCCGACTCTAGCGACCCCATGGACTGCAGCCTACCAGGCTCCTCCATCCATGGGATTTTCCAGGCAAAAGTACTGGAGTGGGTGCCATTGCCTTCTCCAATATACATATATAGGCTTTAATAATAATGTCAGTTGGGCTGCCACTGGAAGGCATTATCATTTTCAGCCACAGGCACCAACTTGGCTTATCTCATTTCCCAAATTCGATTAAGATAGAACTTCCTGGATAGTGCCATCAACCCTCCACCTCTCCGCACCATGAAAAAGCCCAACAAATGATTTACACTTAGCATTTTAACCAAAATGTGAGTAGTAATATGAATAGTCATATTAAAGAGTGAAATCTTAAAATTCAAATGTAAAAGAGATGGACGAAAATTCTGAAGTAGATTAAAATGAAGCTGTATTTAGTTAGAATAAAGTCTGTGCTCAGGCTTTAGGTTTCAAAGAGGTAGAGGTGAGCCCTAGGAATCTGTATTTTCTTCCCTAGTGTTGTTAACTTGTGATGTTTTTCTCCTCATACATTGCTCCTGAGAACCTGACTTCATTTCTCCTTCCTCTCCTTGGCACCTAGACACGCCCTACTTATTCAGTGTGCTGTTTCTAGGAAGGCAGCCATTCTACCCACTCTAGCATCTTCCTTCCAACTGCATTAGGCTTGACTGAAAGCAATAACTCATAAGCATTAAATAAAAGCTACTCATCTGGAGGAAGCAGAGTACTGTGTCTTTGAATTTTGCGGTTCTCATCTTCTGTGACTTAATTGCATGCTTATTTATTCTGCTAGGGTAGTAAAGCATTTGGTAGTGTGTGTGGCAAACAGTTATTATTTATTTAGGACTTACTATAAGAAGGCGCAATCCTAAGTCCTCTGAGGACTATGGAGACTCATTCATTTATTTTAAATGCTTATGGGGCTTCCCTGGTGGCTCAGTGGTAAAGAATCCGCCTACCAAGGCAGGAGATAAGGGTTCGGTCCCTGATCAGGAGGATCCTACATGCCAGGCTGCAGAGCAGCTGAGCCCTGGAGCCACAGCGACCGAGCCCACCCGCCGCAAGCACTGAAACCCGAATGCATCCAGGGGGTCACCTTGCTCTCTGCAACCAGAGAAAACCCCATGCAGCAGCAAAGACCCCACCCAGCCAGAAGGAAAAATAAGTAAGCAAAATTATTTTTTAGAAATGCTTATGGGACTTCCCTGATGGTCCAAGGGTTAAGACTCCATGCTCCCAAATGCAGGGGGCATGGGTTTGACCCCTGATCAGGGAACCTGATCAGGTGGCCACATACGTGAAAGACGGTTTCCGAATAGCCCAGCCAATCAACTGTCCTGATGAACTATTTGCTGTGATGGCTTGTTGCTGGGCCCTAGATCCGGAGGAGAGGCCCAAGTTCCAGCAGCTGGTCCACTGTCTCACAGAGTTCCATGCAGCCCTGGGGGCCTACGTCTGACTCTGCTGTCACAGTCTCACAGCGTCAGGAGGAAGGTGCCTGCTGGGCCTGCCTGGAGCCAATCTTGGATGCCACATACGTCACACAGCGCCACAGAAGCACATTTGTCTTCCGGAACAGCATGCCTTAGGAATGCTTTAGAATTTGAACTATATAAGACAGACTTAATGACATGGAATATTTTCTAGATATCACTTTTATTAGATTGAACTGAAAATGTTTGTGTAAATTTTTTGGCCAAAATTTTTTTAAACATAGTTAACTTTGGACTAGGGTACACTGTTACAAAATAAATAAACAGTTTTTTTGTTTAAACATGGATATTTGGAATAGCTATCTTAGTGCCATGTGCTTTTTTTTTTATTTTTCACTTCATCAATGTAGGTGATTCACCTTTAAAGTTTTTTGTTTGTTTGTTTTAATATCACCAGTCTTGGGAATGGCTTGTCTTCAAGATGCAGTACTTTTTCTTAGGAAAAGAAAAACAGAAAAAATGTTGATTTGCCTTGTACAGGAAAAGCTAATGTTGGAGGAAGAAAACTTAAAGAAAAGTTAGAGAGGAAAAAGGAAAAATACTAGAAATAGAAACTGGCCTTTCATGGAAAATTGTTTCTTTTTTTATTTGTTTAATGAAAAAGGGTTCTGCTTTCTTATTTTGGGGGAAGTAGGAACTGAGTTCATTGAAACATCTTAAATTTGGCAGAAACTAGCATTTCTGACAGAGAAGGCAATGGCACCCCACTCCAGTACGCTTGCCTGGAAAATCCCATGGATGGAGGAGCCTGGTGGGCTGCAGTCCATGGGGTCGCTAAGAGTTGGACACGACTGAGCNTGTCAGACACTGAGCTAACCCCTGAGAGTCCAACATAAGGCGTTTACAAGCAATGGGTGAATAAATGAATGAGCCCTTTATGGAAGAGCAATCTGGAGGAAAGACCATGAAAATTTCATGAGGGCAAATAATTTAAAATATGGACACAAGTAATTTCTTCCCACAGTAGGTCATAGATAAAAACAGACATATTTAAAGCTGAATTTTCCATGACTTGCTGAAAAATATGGAAAATCAATTATAAAGAAAGTGAACAAATAGACCTGATTTATTGGGCTATGCTGCCACTAGCAAAATATATTACAGAGTCTCAATCCTGAATTTTTATTTTAATGACTTTTTCTGTGTTTTGCTCTGAAGCACATTTTTGCTTTTTCCCTATAGAAAATATACAACAACAACAAAAAAAATGGTCACTCACTGCATTTAGATAAATATACAGGTCTAAAACCAAATTCTTTCTGTGTCTTCTATAAGATAAACATTCAAGGAGTTTAACCTGGGAGAGGAATCAAAAGTTTGACTCCATTTTATTATTTCTAATATATATACATATATATATATATATGCTGCTAAGTCGCTTCAGTCGTGTCCGACTCTGTGTGACCCCATGGACGGCAGCCCACCAGGCTTCCCCATCCCTGGAATCCTCCAGGCAAGAACACTGGAGTAGGTTGCCATTTCCTTCTCCAATGCGTGAAAGTGAAAAGTGAAGCTGAAGTCGTACCCGACTCTAGCGACCCCATGGACTGCAGCCTACCAGGCTCCTCCATCCATGGGATTTTCCAGGCAAAAGTACTGGAGTGGGTGCCATTGCCTTCTCCAATATACATATATAGGCTTTAATAATAATGTCAGTTGGGCTGCCACTGGAAGGCATTATCATTTTCAGCCACAGGCACCAACTTGGCTTATCTCATTTCCCAAATTCGATTAAGATAGAACTTCCTGGATAGTGCCATCAACCCTCCACCTCTCCGCACCATGAAAAAGCCCAACAAATGATTTACACTTAGCATTTTAACCAAAATGTGAGTAGTAATATGAATAGTCATATTAAAGAGTGAAATCTTAAAATTCAAATGTAAAAGAGATGGATGAAAATTCTGAAGTAGATTAAAATGAAGCTGTATTTAGTTAGAATAAAGTCTGTGCTCAGGCTTTAGGTTTCAAAGAGGTAGAGGTGAGCCCTAGGAATCTGTATTTTCTTCCCTAGTGTTGTTAACTTGTGATGTTTTTCTCCTCATACATTGCTCCTGAGAACCTGACTTCATTTCTCCTTCCTCTCCTTGGCACCTAGACACGCCCTACTTATTCAGTGTGCTGTTTCTAGGAAGGCAGCCATTCTACCCACTCTAGCATCTTCCTTCCAACTGCATTAGGCTTGACTGAAAGCAATAACTCATAAGCATTAAATAAAAGCTACTCATCTGGAGGAAGCAGAGTACTGTGTCTTTGAATTTTGCGGTTCTCATCTTCTGTGACTTAATTGCATGCTTATTTATTCTGCTAGGGTAGTAAAGCATTTGGTAGTGTGTGTGGCAAACAGTTATTATTTATTTAGGACTTACTATAAGAAGGCGCAATCCTAAGTCCTCTGAGGACTATGGAGACTCATTCATTTATTTTAAATGCTTATGGGGCTTCCCTGGTGGCTCAGTGGTAAAGAATCCGCCTACCAAGGCAGGAGATAAGGGTTCGGTCCCTGATCAGGAGGATCCTACATGCCAGGCTGCAGAGCAGCTGAGCCCTGGAGCCACAGCGACCGAGCCCACCCGCCGCAAGCACTGAAACCCGAATGCATCCAGGGGGTCACCTTGCTCTCTGCAACCAGAGAAAACCCCATGCAGCAGCAAAGACCCCACCCAGCCAGAAGGAAAAATAAGTAAGCAAAATTATTTTTTAGAAATGCTTATGGGACTTCCCTGATGGTCCAAGGGTTAAGACTCCATGCTCCCAAATGCAGGGGGCATGGGTTTGACCCCTGATCAGGGAACCTGATCAGGTGGCCACATACATGAAAGACGGTTTCCGAATAGCCCAGCCAATCAACTGTCCTGATGAACTATTTGCTGTGATGGCTTGTTGCTGGGCCCTAGATCCGGAGGAGAGGCCCAAGTTCCAGCAGCTGGTCCACTGTCTCACAGAGTTCCATGCAGCCCTGGGGGCCTACGTCTGACTCTGCTGTCACAGTCTCACAGCGTCAGGAGGAAGGTGCCTGCTGGGCCTGCCTGGAGCCAATCTTGGATGCCACATACGTCACACAGCGCCACAGAAGCACATTTGTCTTCCGGAACAGCATGCCTTAGGAATGCTTTAGAATTTGAACTATATAAGACAGACTTAATGACATGGAATATTTTCTAGATATCACTTTTATTAGATTGAACTGAAAATGTTTGTGTAAATTTTTTGGCCAAAATTTTTTTAAACATAGTTAACTTTGGACTAGGGTACACTGTTACAAAATAAATAAACAGTTTTTTTGTTTAAACATGGATATTTGGAATAGCTATCTTAGTGCCATGTGCTTTTTTTTTTATTTTTCACTTCATCAATGTAGGTGATTCACCTTTAAAGTTTTTTGTTTGTTTGTTTTAATATCACCAGTCTTGGGAATGGCTTGTCTTCAAGATGCAGTACTTTTTCTTAGGAAAAGAAAAACAGAAAAAATGTTGATTTGCCTTGTACAGGAAAAGCTAATGTTGGAGGAAGAAAACTTAAAGAAAAGTTAGAGAGGAAAAAGGAAAAATACTAGAAATAGAAACTGGCCTTTCATGGAAAATTGTTTCTTTTTTTATTTGTTTAATGAAAAAGGGTTCTGCTTTCTTATTTTGGGGGAAGTAGGAACTGAGTTCATTGAAACATCTTAAATTTGGCAGAAACTAGCATTTCTGACAGAGAAGGCAATGGCACCCCACTCCAGTACGCTTGCCTGGAAAATCCCATGGATGGAGGAGCCTGGTGGGCTGCAGTCCATGGGGTCGCTAAGAGTTGGACACGACTGAGTGACTTCACTTTCACTTTCATGCACTGGAGAAGGAAATGGCAACCCACTCCAGTGTTCTTGCCTGGAGAATCCCAGGGAAGGGGGAGCCTGGTGGGCTGCCGTCTATGGGGTCCGCACAGGGTTGGACACAACTGATGTGACTTAGCAGTAGCAGCAGGGAACTAAGATCCCACATGCTGCGAGATGTGGCCAAAAATTTTAAAGATTAATAATGCACCAGCATCAGTTTATTAATTGTAACGAATGAATCATACCAGTGTAAGATGCTAATAATAATGGGAACTGAGTGCTGGGTATAAGGGAACACTACACCATCTTCTCAGTTTTTCTGAGATCTCCTAGATGCTCTCCCCAGCGTGATGCTTTTCAGCAGCTGCCCCTGCCCCACCTTGGCAGAAAATGGGAGGTTTATTCATTTGAATGGGTATAAAAAGATGGGGGCACCAGCCCTAGTTGAGGGACAGAGTAAAATGCTGAAAATAAGACTAATAAGGGAACACTACACCATCTTCTCAGTTTTTCTGAGATCTCCTAGATGCTCTCCCCAGCGTGATGCTTTTCAGCAGCTGCCCCTGCCCCACCTTGGCAGAAAATGGGAGGTTTATTCATTTGAATGGGTATAAAAAGATGGGGGCACCAGCCCTAGTTGAGGGACAGAGTAAAATGCTGAAAATAAGACTAATCTACATATTAATGTTGAAACACTCAGCTCTCCTCCCTGACTCAGAACCCAGGGGAAACCAGGCTTCTAACCCCAAGAAGGAGAATTTAAAATTCTTCTCTGGCCAATTCAAATGAAAAGGCAAAAAGACAGTTAGGAGAGAGGGAGGAATCCCCAATGAAATGGTCCTTCCACCCATGGTGAGGCTCTCTAGCAACAAGCCCAGTCCTATAGGGGTTCTTGGTGTCTCAAGCTTAAAAATAATTATCAGATATTTGAGTAAAATCCTTAACATGAAAGACACCAAAAATAGTAAAAAGCAATTTAGAAGAAGTAGACACGCTAAGAACAAAAGCTTCAAAGCCACATTTAATATTCTCAGAGCAATAAGAGAATAGTTTATTTCCATGAAATTAGAACAGGATGCTATAAAAACAGGGCTTCCCTGGTGGCTCAGCTGGTAAAGAATCCTGCAATGCAGGAGACCTGGGTTCAAAGGAAGAAAGACTCCCCCTTGATGCTTCTGGATGTTTGGAACTGCCCTAGCCATCTTCGAACCACAGCCTTAGAGGACATACATTTAGTAAGTGGAAGAGCTAGGTCTCAAGTCTGCCTCCAAATGCCATGTTCTATTTTTTTTAAATAAATGGTACTGCATTATTATTAGCCAAGCGGCATGTGGGAATCTTAGTTCCCCTAACAAGGATTGAACCCATGCCCCTTGCAGTGGAATCGTGGAGTCTCAACCACTGGACCACCAGGGAAGTCCCAAATCCCATGTTCCCATGTTCTTAGCTCACTGTCTGCACTGAAAGACTATCCACAGATAACAGCCTGAGGGAAAAATCATATCTCCTATTATATCACAATTGGTTCTATATCAAGTGCCTCTAATTAGCTCACGATACTTTTCTAGAACCTTTGTAACTTGAATTTGTATACTTAGTACTAGAAAGTAACTCTAGATCGTAAATCCTCGAATATCAATAACCTGGAAGTTCTAGTAACAGCAATTATCACTTTAACCTACAACTCATTCAAAATGTCATCTAATAATCAAGTATAATAAGAAGACTTTTTCACTTTCAAGTTCATTTCTTTTCATGCCAGATGGCAGATTCAGATATTAAGTCTCTGGCTGGTTAAAGCAACAGTACTAAAGAGGCCAAAATCAGGAATTTGAGCTCCAGGTAAAGCAGTTTCATTATCTTCACCACTGACATCAATCAGTAGTTTTTCAAACAATGAAGTGTGACTCTAAAACAAGAGGGGAGCTTTATCATGTGACAAAAAATAAAATGAGGTGGCCAAATTGGGGGTGAAAGCAACAGTACTAAAGAGGCCAAAATCAGGAATTTGAGCTCCAGGTAAAGCAGTTTCATTATCTTCACCACTGACATCAATCAGTAGTTTTTCAAACAATGAAGTGTGACTCTAAAACAAGAGGGGAGCTTTATCATGTGACAAAAAATAAAATGAGGTGGCCAAATTGGGGGTGAGGGGTCATCCTGCTAAGTCACTTCAGTCGTGTCCGACTCTGTGTGACCCCATAGACGGCAGCCCACCAGGCTCCCCCATCCCTGGGATTCTCCAGGCAAGAATACTGGAGTGGGTTGCCATTTCCTTCTCCAACGCATGAAAGAGAAAAGTGAAAGTGAAGTCGCTCAGTCTGTCCGACTGTTAGCAACCCCATGGACTGCAGCCCACCAGGCTACTCCGTCCATTGGATTTTCCAGGCAAGAGTACTGGGGTGGGGTGCCATTGCCTTCCCCAGAGGGGCCATCCTAGCCCTGCAAAAAAAAGAAAAAGCCAATAGTTAGAAAGCATCTTTGGCAACAAGGGGAAGCTATTGTGCTTTATGGCTCAGCCTCACCTAACAAAATGATGCTAACCGCCTCCTATGGAGTAAACCGACACCTCTGCCCAGGTCACCCTTCTAGACGCCAAGCCTTCATAGCCAACCACAACTCTACAGCTCCTCCTGAAGGTACACCATGGCTACCTCAGCCTCAACATAGTGAAAACGGACCTAGACTTTCTTCTCCTTTCTGTCTTGATGGATGGCACCACCATGCAACAAGTTGGGAGACAAACCTTAGAAGCCATTCACAACCGCTCCTTGCCCCCAGCAAAGGTCTGCACATCGTTCCTTCTCTCTCAGTGTTTCTTCACTTTGACCCTCTCTTTGGCATCCCAGTCTAGGCATCTCTTTCCTGTTCTGGTTCAGTGGGCTTCTAAGCAGGCATCCTTTTTCTAGTATCTTCTCTCTCCAGTCTCCACAGTTACTAGAGTTATACTAAAAGGCAAGTCTGATGAGAGGAAGCAAAGGAGGAAAGTGGAGAGGTGAGTGTGTGGTCCATCAGGCAGGTGACATGTGTGTGTGTGAAAGTTTTAACACAGGGGAGTGACATAAACTTAAAAACCTTTTTTTTTTTTTTTTGCTATCAAATGGACATAGGGTCTCATTACTATTTCAATTTGTGTTTTTCTGACTGATGTTGAGCATCTCTTCAGATATGTGTCATTCATTCAGGCTTCCTCTTCTGTAACTTGCCCATTCATGTAATTTCTCTTTTAATTCTTTTTCCTAATTTAGTTCCCTTTCCCTTTTTCTGTACTGAGTTTTAGATGTTTTCCCCTACACTCTAGAAGTTAATTGCTTTCCAGTCATAGATGTTGCACATGCATATTACCAGCTGTCATCTATTTACTTTGATAATATCTGCCTGTTAACAGCAGCCAAAAAAGTCTGTTTTAAAACATTCGAGTCTATTTTTTTCTTTACTGTATACACTTTGAGCATCCTATTAAGAAATCTCCACCACTCAAGATCATAAAGAATTAGCTACATTTTTTTTTCTATAACACAGCGCTTTTATCTTTAAAGTCAGGTCTTTAATCCACCAGGAGTTTATTTCTGTATACAGTAGAGATGAGGATCCAACTTTATCTCCAGATAACAAGCCAAGATTATTTACCAAATAATCCATCTTTTCCCTAGCTCTATAAAATACCAAGACCCCATTTATACAGGGTCTATTTCTAGATGTTTTTCTGTTCAATCGGGCCTGGTTTTATGTCTGGTTCTGTAATATATATTCATATCTGGTAGTGTTAGTCATCTTTCTTTGCTTCTTTTTGTCCCTAAGATATCTCAGCTATTCTTAAAGTTTTATTCATCTATCTAATTTGCAGAATCAGTTTATTAAGTCCTCTCAAAATACTCTTGGAATTTTATTTGTAATCATATGGAATTTACAAACTAAGTGAAATTAATAGTTTTATAATGTTATCCTATCCACAGCTCTTCGTTCATTTACATTTTATATTGTCTAACAGAGTTTCAAACTTTTCTTCTTAAAGATCTTGAGGCTTTTTATTATGTTAATTCCTGAAAATGTAAAGGTTTGTGGAGCTTCTCTTTTAATTGTTTTTGTTTTCATTTTATAATGAGTTATTTCTAGAGTAAGAAGATGCTATTAATATTGATTTTGTACCCAATTTCTTTCAGATTCACTGAGATTTTCTTTGTGCTATGGAACATAAATCACTGTGTGCTTATTCTGTGTGTGCTCAAAAGATTGTATATTCTGTGTTACTTAAAGTCATCTCCATTAATCTGGATTAACTAATCATGTTATTAAACTCTTCTATATCCTTAGTAATTTTTTCTGCTTAATTTATCATCTTTTGAGCATATTTTAAAATCTCCAACTATAACTCTTGATTTATATACCTCTCATCTTAATTCTTGATGTACTCCTTTTCCTATTTGGAACCAGTCTGTTGTTCCATGTCCAGTTCTAGCTGTTGCTTCTTGACCTGCATACAAGTTTCTCAAGAAGCAGGTTCAGGTGGTCTGGTATTCCCATCTCTTTCAGAATTTTCCACAGTTTGTGATCCACACAGTCAAAGGCTTTGGATAGTCAATAAAGCAGAAATAGATGTTTCTCTGGAACTATCTTGCTTTTTCCATGATCCAGCAGATGTTAGCAATTTGATCTCTGGTTCCTCTGCCTTTTCTAAAACCAGCTTGAACTGGAAGTTCACGGTTCATATATCACTGAAGCCTGGCTTGGAGAATTTTGAGCATTACTCTACTAGCGTGTGAGACGAGTGCAATTGTGTGATAGTTTGAGCATTCTTTGCCATTGCCTTTCTTTGGATTGGAATGAAAACTGACCTTTTCCAGCCCTGTGGCCACTGCTGAGATTTCCAAATTTGCTGGCATATTGAGTGCAGCACTTTCATGGCATCATCTTTCAGGATTTGAAATAGCTCAACTGGAATTCCATAACTTCCACGAGCTTTGTTCATAGTGATGCTTTCTAAGGCCCACTTGACTTCACATTCCAGGATGTCTGGCTCTAGATGAGTAATCACACTATCGTGATTATCTTGGTCATGAAGACGTTTTTTGTACAGTTCTTCTGTGTATTCTTGCCACCTCTTCTTAATATCTTCTGCTTCTGTTAGGTCCATGAGAAATGCTAGGCTGGAAGAAGCACAAGCTGGAATCAAGATTGCAGGGAGAAATATCAATAACCTCAGATATGCAGATGACACCACCCTTATGGCAGAAAGTGAAGAGGAACTCAAAAGCCTCTTGATGAAAGTGAAAGAGGAGAGTGAAAAAGTTGGCTTAAAACTCAACATTCAGAAAACTAAGATCATGGCATCTGGTCCCATCACTTCATGGCAAACAGATGGGGAAACAGTAGCTGACTTTATTTTTGGGGGCTCCAAAATCACTCCAGATGGTGATTGCAGCCATGAAATTAAAAGATGCTTATTCTTTGGAAGAAAAGTTATGACCAACCTAGAGAGCATATTAAAAAGCAGAGACATTACTTTGCCAACAAAAGTCCAGCTAGTCAAGGCTATGGTTTTTCCAGTGGTCATGTATGGATGTGAGAGTTGGACTGTGAAGAAAGCTGAGCGCAGAAAAATTGATGCTTTTGAACTGTGGTGTTGGAGAAGACTCTTGAGAGTCTCTTGGACTGCAAGAAGATCCAACCAGTCCATGCTAAAGGAGATCAGTCCTGGGTGTTCATTGAAAGGATTGATGCTAAAGCTGAAACTCCAATATTTTGGCCACTTCACGTGAAGAGTTGACTCATTGGAAAAGACTGTGATGCTGGGAGGAATTGAGGGCAGGAGGAGAAGGGGACGACTGAGGATGAGATGGCTGGATGGCATCACCGACTCAATGGACGTGAATTTGGGTGGACTCCGGGAGTTGGTGATAGACAGCGAGGGTTGGCATGCTGTAATTCATGGGATCGCAAAGAGTCAGACACAACTGAGTGAATGAACTGAACTGAACATCTTAATTCTACTGTATTTTTCTTTATATATTTCAAGGGTATGGTATTAGGGGCATATGTCTATAATCATTAGATCTTCTTGGTTTATTGTGCCTTTCTTCAGCCTGGAACACTTTATCTTTGATGCTTTTCCATAAAATCATTTTGTTTGATACTAAAATTGCTTCTTGAGCTTTAGTTGCCTCGTGTATCTCTTTTCATCTCTTTCCTTTCAGTGTTTCTGTCTCCTTTTGTTTCAAGTGTAAATTGGTGGATAATATGTCACTGGATCTCGGGATTCTCTCATCCCAGTATCTCTGACTTTGGCAGTCATCCCTCTTTCACAGGACTCTTGCTTCTCAGAGGTCTTGTTTTTAAAATTACTTAAACCTTCTATTTTATGTTGGGCATAGCCAATTAACAATGCTGTTTCAGGTGCACAGCAAAGCAACCCAGCCATACATATACATGTATCCATTTTCCCCCAAACTCCCCTCCCTTCCAGGCTGCCGCATGACACTGAGCAGAGTTCCATGTTCTATACAGTAGGTCCTTGCTGGTTATCCATTTTAGATATAGCAATGTGTACATGTCTACCCCAAACTCCCTATCCCTTATCCCCATTCTTCCCCGCCCCAAACCATAAGTTCATTCTCTAAGTCTGTGAGTTTGTTCCTGTTTTGTAAATGAGTTCATTAGTATCATTTAAATTCATTTGTATCATTTCTTTTTAGATTCCACATATAAGGGATATCTTAGGATATTTCTCTGACTTTCTTCACTCAGTATGACAATCTCTAGTTCCATCCGTGTGACTTACTGCAGTGGCATTATTTCATTCTTGTTAATGGCTGAGTAACATTCCATTGTATATACGTACCACAGCTTCTTTATCCATTCCTCTGTCAGTGAACATTTAGGTGGCTTCTCCTCAAAAGTCTCTTAATTGTTCTTCTGCATTCACCATTATTCCCTTAAGACTAACTATTCCTTGGCTAGTGATGGCTCTCTGGTAGGGAGAATAAGCCCCTGCCTTGTGCTTCTCCAGGTGAGCTGGAGATACAGACACAGAAAGTCCCAACTGGGGCTTTCCAAACTCAAGCAACTCCTGCCTGGTCACCCTGTAGGGAGAGCAGTGATAAGCGCTCTGGACACATGACAGTGGGCCCTCAGTCAATCAGCATGTTCATCTGCCTGCTAATTTACGAGCTGATTGAGATTTCAGAGTTTCAAACAACCCGAGTTCGGATCCAGCCATATAAATCAAAGGTTTGCTAACTGCCCTGGTTCACCAGGGCGATGCAAGAGAGTGAGAAAGCCCAAGTATAACCAGTCCCAGTCCACCATGGTTTTGGCTTCCTTGAACCCATCTCTCCCCTTTCTCCCAAGAGTTTAGGGTCAGCTGTAGAGGGAGGTTTTGAGCACCAATCCCTCCCTAACTCCTCTCAGCATCTTCAGGGTCAGATTCAGAAGCTGTTGGTTTCCTTGACCAGAAAATAAATTCTCAATAGCCCATAACAGAGATGTGTTTTTTCTTGCAAGATATTGTGCAACTGTTTGTTGCCTGTAAATCAACTTAATTTAGATATTTAGCCTCTCCCATGGTCAGGCTGGAGAAGGCAATGGCACCCCACTTCAGTACTCTTGCCTGGAAAATTTTCCAGGCAAGAACCTGGTAGCCTGCAGTCCATGGGGTCACTTAGAGTCAGACATGACTGAGCTACTTCACTTTCACTTTTAACTTTCATGCATTGGAGAAGGAAATGGCAACCCACTCCAGTGTTCTTGCCTGGAGAATCCCAGGGATGGGGAGCCTGATGGGCTGCCGCCTATGCAGTCACACAGAGTCAGACACGACTGAAGCGAGTTAGCAGCAGCAGCAGCGTGGTCNCAGGCAAGAGTACTGGAGTGGGGTGCCATTGCCTTCTCCCAATCATTCCACTGCTGCTGCTGCTAAGTCAATATTAAAAACTTTCACTGACTCTAAGACAGTGTCAATTGTAAAATGCAACATTGTTTTATACATCATGCAAAGAAAATATACCCAGGGTGGGGAGTCTAAAAGGCATAGAGACCCTCACAAAAAGTGGGGATATCAAATCCCAAACAGCCTCAATGAAGGGTAAAAATATAATAATAAAAATAATAATGCTTCCTCCAGAAAGAAAGCAAAGATGCTGCAGACCACTTCTCTGACAACGGGAAGGGGGGGAAATTCCTTGATATTGACCTGGTGTCTCCACCCCCACCAGCCTGCAGATTTTATGACCTGAGTGCACACTATCAGCACAGGCCAAGAAAATCTCAAGCAGAGTAGTTTCATAAGACTCAGACTAACAGTGCCCCCCAGTGACTGGTAGAAGAAAACTCAAACCCTCTCAGGGAGAACTCAACTTTCATTAAGGCAACAGCTGCTTTTTAAGATGCATTCCAAATGTATCTGATGCTGAAATGCAAAAAAAAATATGTAACTTGAAATCAGTAAAAGATGGTAGACAGATAAATAAGTCAATAGAAAAGATGTCAGAAAACCTAGAAAACAAATATTGGGTGTATGAATTTTAAAAAAGTCAACAGCACATGATAAAATCATCAAACCAACAACAAAAAGGTACATTATTCAATATATGGCACAGGCAAAAAGATTAAGTATTTAAGAAAAAAGTTAAATTCCTCTCTATACCATATCTTTCAAAACTATAAAGTCAGGTGAAAAAACAAAACCATATAAAAACTAAAAGAAAAAAAAAAAAGGAAAAAAAAACTGAAAGAAAATAAATGTAATTATCTAAATAATATTAAAAGACTGGCCTGCACATTTTTAAAACATGCTCCCTGATCCTACCCCCCAAAAATAAAAGGGTGTATTTATTTACTAGAAGGCAAATGCCAAACTCAAAAAAAAAAAAAAAACTGTAATGACAAAATGTTAATTTAACTATCAAAGCTATAAATCAGTAAGATGCAAAACTATCATACCTCCCACCTCCAGAAAAAAGCATAAAGGTCAAAAACAGGCAATTGATAAAAGAAGAAATGGCCAGTTAAAAACACTTCATTTCACTAGTAACAGAAATGCAGAGCGAAACACTGATGTAACCACCTCTGGGCTTCCCAGGTGGCGCCAGCAGTAAAGAGCCTGCTCGCCAATGAAGGAGACAGAGGAGACCCGGGTTTGATCCATGGGCGGGGAAGGTCTCCTGGAGGAGGGCATGGCACCCCACTCCAGTATTTTTGCCTGGAGGACACCATGAACAGAGGAGACTGGAGGGCTACAGCCCATAGGACTGCAAAGAGTCGGACATGAATGAAGTGACTTAGCCTGCATGCATAACAATTTCTAGCTATCCAATCAGTAAAACTTTAAAAAACAGTAACAACCAATATGGACAAGGGTAGAAAAAAACTAGCACTTATCTTGACAGTAGCTTTGACACTTCTGCAACCCTTCTGAAATATAACTTCCCAATAAATACAGAGTAAAAATCTTTTTAAAATGCGACAACTCGTAGATTTAACAATGCTTCTTCTAGGAATTTAGGCCAAGTAAACAGTCAGAGATGCACAAAAAGTACATACAACTACATGTTAAGAATTATTTATAATAAAGAAAAATTGGAAAATCATCTGAACATGCAACAGTGGTAAATAAATTAAGGATTTTAATAAAAAGAACTATGAATGAAATACAACTACTAAATATAATGTCTCTCTGAAGCACTGTTCATACTAGTAAACCTATATGCCCAACAGTAAGGAATGGATATAACAAATTGTGGTGTAACACTCAATGAAATAAGACACAATCACTAAAAAGAATGAGGCAGCTCTTTGTTCTGATATATATTCTCTGTCTGTCTGAGATGATCTTCTTTCCCCAGATATCCACCTGGCTCAGTTGCTCCAATGACATTTTATCATTTAGGATGTCCCCTGACATTTTATATACAACAGCAACTTGTTCCCATCTCAAAGGTATTCCCTCTCCCGCTTATCCTGCTGCTCTATTTTTAACCATCTCACTCACTTCCATTGTTTATTTACTGTCTGTCCTCCCCTAGAGGAAGGAAGATCCTTGAGGGCAGAGATATGTATTCCATTGCTGTGACCCTCAGGGCCCAGGCACTTAGCAGGCAAGTAAGGTGCTCAGCAAATGATGGATACATGCTGGGCAGGTGGGTGGGTGGACGGATGAATGGGTGGGTGGATTTGGGAAAATCACAAAGATACAAAAGTGAGAAGAGTGGGTAAAGTTGGCGGTGGTGAGAGTGTGGTTCTCTGGCTCCTCTCCGAAGTGTGTGAGAGCAGGGTCCCAGTCAAGGGCTGTGGGAAACGTGAGGAGAGACAGGAGCAAAATAAGTCACCTCAGGGTGTGGGGAAGGGGACTGGCCAGCACAGGCGTGGCAGAGCTATACTGCAGGCTTGACTGCCTGCTGGGTGTTTGCTCACAGGTTTGAAGCGCGTACGTTAGCACAATTGCCTGACCTTTCTCTGGCCATGTGCTGCTCCTCGGGTGAGGTTCCGAGTAAGAGACAACTGGGCTTCCTAGGATTAAGGTTTTGCCGGGTGACTAAGAGAGGAAGAGAAAGACACGGGACTCTCCTGGTGGTCCAGGAGTTAAGACTCTGCTCTCAACAAAGGGGGCCCAGGTTTGATCCCGGGTCGAGAACTAAGATCCTACATGCAGCAGGGTGCAGCCAAAAAAAGGCCTCAGAATGAAGCCTTCAGAATTTATACACAAAATAAAGATAAACTCACACAGTGAAGCTGAAGCCCAATCAATGCTGGGGCTGTTCTGGACTAATGTTCATTGTTCGATAAATTTCTTTAAGTAATAACAGAGCAGTATCTTCTGATTCCCTATTAAAAAGAAAAGCACATTTACTTAAGAGATAATGAGAAATTCACCTCTATGCATAAAGGTGGAAAGGCAGCTTTGGTTCTATTCAACTCTACCTAAGGAGGGCAAATGAAAACAAAGTTGTGTAATCTCAGGGCTATCCTTAAAAAATGGATAAAGACTGATCAGCAATAAAACAGCTCTGCTGCCGTTCCCCATGGTGACACAGGATATATAAAAGGATGGCGTTCAAAGTCCCTACCATTCCCACTCTGAAAGGTATCCCAACAATATGTGCAAGTACCAAAGGCCTTTGGTCAAACGCAGGTGACACGCTGCCATCTTGTGGATAACTAAGCTAATGGGGGAAAATACTGATTTTGAATATAAGGGCGTTCAAATTAATATTCCGTAACAAATGCTAATTCAGCAAGAACCTCACGGAACTGCAGTACGTGCTGGCACCTAAAGGCCACATGAATACTATCAAAGGTGAAAATACTTACCAATAGCATAAGTGACTCTGAAGAGCGAAAAGATATTCATTAAAACTCTCTATTGGCTTTTCTTGAAGAACGTAGTCAATTCGACGGCCTCCGTTCAACATCCCAACCTTTCCTAAGTAGTCCTCATCCTTGGAAAAATCTGGACTTTCAACAATCTTTTCTGCTAGAATTCAAACCATTTCAATATCAAAGTCAATCACTTAATCATTATCCTTTGAATTTAGCTGACTTTCTGGGCTCAAGAGAAAATTGCTTGACACACGCAGCAGCCTGGGGAGCTACCAGGCTCACTTCCCATTCCTCCAAAGAGCCAGGGGGAGAGGGGCTGGCTGCCCGGGAGAGAGGAGAGAGAGCCAACCAGCTGACAGGAGTTTTGAAGAAAAGGGGTGAGAGAGCATTGTAGAGAGAAAGGAAACAGAATTAGAACCTGAAAGAATCAAAAACATCACGGCACGACGACTTGGCATTGCATGTATAGTCTACAGTGACACAGTCAGACACAGAACCAGGAGAGCTTTGCTCGCAGGGGTCATTCAGGTGCCTGAATACCAACTTAGTTCTCAACTCCGACATTCCATTCTGGCCTTATGAATCTCAACAAAATTTAAAGCCTGTACCTGGGCTTCCCAGGTGGCTCAGTGGTAAAGAATCTTCATGCCAGTGTAGGAGATGCAAGAGAAGCAGGCTCAATCCCTGGGTCAGGAAGATCCCCTAGAGGAGGAAATGGCAACCCACCCTAGTACTCTTGCCTGGAGAATCCCATGGACAGGAGCCTGATGGGCTACAGTCCACGGGGTTGCAAAGAGTCAGACATGACTTAGCAACTAAAGAGCAGCAAAGTAAAAGCTGCAACCATCAGCCCAAAACCTAGTTTAAAAAGAAAGGATGACATGGGTTTTGAAGTACAGTTTGTACAAACAGACTTTCCTTTATAGGAAGAGCCTCTACATTTCAACAGAAAGGACTATAATGGAAAAGCATCATCAAATAATTCATGTGTACTTTGTTCACAAATAATTTTTGCACTGGAAAATGCCTTAAATGTCAAATTTACCTTCAACTACTTGCTTTTCTTCTTCTTCTTTGATCTGATTGGCTACCTTCTCCAATTCTTCTTGCAACTGAGTTGAAGAGGTATGAGCACGGGCAAACTCGTTTAACGTCTGCCAAGCACTTTTCAGAGAGCTAATGAAACCCTGCTTCAAATCAGATCCCATACGAGAGAGGCTTTCTTTCAACTCTAGAGAGAGTAAGACGACATAACAAGGTATTAGTTACTGAGTAAAATTCTACACCACAAAAATTAAAACACAAGTTACACTATCTCAGACTGGATAAGACCTCTTACTCTTCTCTTAAATGTCAAAAACATGGGAGTTTCTCAGCCAAGAACACTCAACATGTTAAAATGTTCTGTGAAAATAAATAAACAAATAAAATAAAATGTTCTGTGGAGTCTTACTCTATCATTTTTTTAATGACTAAACTTGATCCAGCCTAAACCTATATATTTCTTCTCTTACCCCCCAAAAAAAGACAGAATGCAAATACCATAAAAATGTATAAGCACATTTATGGGCCTTTTTTTATAAGTCAAAAAATGGGCCCACAAGACTAAAAAGATGACTGTTTTTCTAATATGTATTGGCGAATGGTTTTGAGAATTTGAGATTCTGATATAATCACCATTTAAACTCCTAACTTAAAAATGAAGAAACTACTCCCCTTTACTTTTTCTACTTGTGTCTAATAAATCATATTTTAATTCAAAATCTTAAGAATATCAAAGTATCAAATTTCTCATTTTAACTTCAAAAGTTAATTATGTTTGAAAAGCATGATGCAAGCTTAAAGAAAAAAAAAAGAACAAAAATTTTAAGAGGGCATGATCACTTTTTCTTCTTTTAAACCTATGAATAAGAATAATACACCATTAATAGGCATAAAAGAAACCTAAACCCTACTTGGAATTATTATTAATCCATTTTGTTCAATAAAATTTATTTTTTTAAAAAAAGTTTATTTATAGTTACCAAAGAAAAAATAGCTCACTTGACTGAGCATCAGATTTATTTCTTGATGGTTTGGTTTTTAGTTCAAAAACAACTATGCTTCCCAATTCCAAAAACTTTTACCAAATTTTATCAAAATGTATGCATCCCACTTTATCACCAACTTCCCCCATTCCTCATTATATCAACAATTGTATCAATTATATCAACAAATATCAAATATTACCAAGGAGAAGAAACTCCTTTGTAGCTTTATAGCTCCTCCAAATATTTATAAACAGGTTCTGAATATAGTAGGCACTTAAATAAGAGCTTAGTGTTAAAATGCTCCTAACTTATTACAAATGACAGGAAGAACGCAAATCATTAAATGACAGGTCACAAAATGACAGGAAGGAAATCAGTTTTTATAGCATTTTCTCTTTACCTAAATGAAGTCTTTTTCTGCCTTTGTGATGTGGAATGAGAACTGCCTTCAGGTCCAAATCTGGTACAATCATAGGTTCTAATCGATATGCCACTGGATCAAGCTATAAACAGAAGGATTAGAAATTTATGAAAAGCTGTTTTGAGTTATGTATCTTAGTTAAGTGAGAAAACAGATAACTAGCAAACCAGAAATTTTTATTTTTTTTCACATCTTATTCAAATACTGGTAATTATAAGACGATTTTTCAGTTTGTGGAGAAAATTACTTTGCAAACAAAACAAAAGAATCATTTCCTTGAACAAAGGCTTTCTGGTAGAAAAGTTTATTGCAAAGTATCAGACTGTATTTTTTAGGTCAGAGGGCTGAGTTGTATAAAATCAAAATCAGTTTTAATTCCCAAGAAATACGAATCTGAGACTCCATCAGGATAAAGAGGACTAGCGCTTTGTCTTCTTCAAAGCAGAAGTAAATGCAAGTCACTCACTGGGTGATAAATATTGAAGAATCCTTTGCAGGTAGGAAGCCTGTAGTTTTCATCTATCCTATCCACTCCTCGAATAGTAAGAAACATACCAATTGGAGACCCCAAGGCAAAGAAAATCTCTGGTTCAAAGTCTAAGGAGCTGTAAACAACAGAAACCTAGGAAGAATCAGAAAACAATGAAAGTCATTTCAACGTCATGAAACACAAATATCAAAGGTTCAACTAAAACTTCACTTAATTAAAAGCACACCAATACAGACGATGCTCTGTAACATGTGGCTTACGATGCTAATGACCACTGTAACAAACAGCTGCTGCTAGCACAGAAGAACCAAAAAATTTCCCTCTGAAATCTTTATCCACAATTATATCCTCTAACTAGACTTTCACTTATTGTATAAAGCATAAAATATACAGTGTACAGAAGTATCATCTCTATGTTAGTTATAAATGTGGTCAAAACTGCAGACTCTAAAATCAAACTGCCTGGGTTTGAGCCCTGACTCCACTCCTCACTGTGTGTCTTCAGGCAAGTTTCTCAATCTCTCTTGCCTCCACCTCAGTTTCCTCATCTATAAAATGGGAATCATAACAATGCCAAACTCATAATGTGATTGAAAAACCACACTTAATAATCAAATCCACATAAGGTGCTTAGCATATTTTAAGCATCCAATGACTATGACTTCTATTGTAACTACCATCCTCATTCATTAGGCTTGTTTTTCTCCATTAGAAAGAGGATTTATCCCCACAGAGCTCCTGTGTGGCGGAAGCGCACACGTAGCCTTTCAGCTCACAGAGAACTGTCAGCATAAGAGAAAGCACCCACATTTGGACAGCTCTCTGTAGTTTACAAAGCTCTTCTGTTTGCTGCTCAGTGACAGAACTTCTGTCTCCATCATTTCAGTACCCTGAGAATGAAGAAAGAGGACTGGCATAATCAAGGGCATGGCAGAGGTCCACTGAGAGCAATGGGCATGGCAGGGACCCTCATGCCCACGTATCAGACGAAGACAGTGAAGCCCAAGTAGGTGACGGCAGTTAGCCAGGAGCACACGGTGAGGGGCAGAGTGATGTCTAACCCCAAATTCAAAGTTCTTTCTACTAACTAGGCTGCCCTTCTAACAAAGTCTAGACTTCACATCCCCTGGTTTGCCCCTAAATTTGCAAATTCAATAGTTTCTGCTACTGATGGGGACCACAAAGGAGGTGCTTTCAAGATTACACATCTTCCCTCAGTTTCAGAAAAAAAATAAGGTTAAAAAAATTATAAACTGGAAAAACATTTACATGAAGGGGCCAATATCCCTAATATATAAAGAATTCTTTATTACCAGTAAAGAGAAAAGCAACCTAACAGAAAAATAGGTACACTAGTACATCATTGAAAAAAAGCATAAAAAACAGATGACAAAACATCTAACTTCTCTAGTGCTCAAAGAAATACAGTGAGATACAGTTAGCACAGATATAAATAAAATACTAAGAAAATAAAATAAAAAACTCCTATTTGCATGTAAAAAAATTATTTCTTTAGAAGAAGTTATAAAAGTAAGAATATGACATTTTTAAACAAGAATGATTGATAGTACTAGCAAGGGAGAGGAGAGAGAGGCAGTCTTATAAGCTGCCAGTGGGAGTACAAACTCCAGGGGCAAGTAGCAATAACTATTAACATTCTTGTGTTCACGGCTTTTGGCCCAGCTATAAATACTTCCAGTTATATAACTGCAAGAAAGAATAAAAAATGTTCACAGAAAATTGGTTTAAAACTGCTTATCACTGGATTGCTTAATAGAGTGAAAAACTGCCTACAGGTCCAACATTATGGATTGAATGTGTTCCCCCCAAAGAGAACTGTACCAGTACCTCAGGCTTTCTTTGGAAACAGAATCATTACAGCATTAAGGTGGGCCCTAAATCCAGTGACTGGTATCATTATGAAAAGGAGAAACCTGGACACAGAGACAGGGAAGTGACGTGAACACAAAGGGAGGTGGCCACGTGCGAGTGGAAGAATGGGGAGAGGGGCTGAAGCACACTTAAACCAAGGACACTAACCAGTGCTGGCAAACCATCAGAAGGGCAAGAGGCAGGGAAGGGCGCCCCTACGGGGCTTCAGAGGGGAGCAAGGCCCTGCTGACACCTGAGTCATGGGCTTCCAGCCTCCAGAACTGTAAGTTTATGGTGATTAAGACCACCCAGCTTGTGATAGTTTGTTATGACTGCCTAGTTAAAAAATGGGCTTTGTGTTGGACAATTCTGCCCAACTGTAGGCTAATGTTTAAGTGTTCTGAGCATATTTAATGTTTAATGTTCTGATGCTGGGCAGTTTAGGTGTATTAAATGCATTTTTTACTTCAGGTATTTTCAGGTTATAATGGGTTAATCAGGACGTAACCCCGTCATAAGTTAAGGGAGACCTGTATAATGTTCTAGCATTTTCCACTTTTATTAGAACAGATATGTAAATATATGCTCAAGAGTCCAGAAGGCCTTGTTCAAACTGCTTATGGTAATTAGTCATGGTTAAGGAGATTATGAGATTTTTTTTTCCCCTCATCTTTTCCTTAATCAGTACTTTCTGGCTTTCTGGCATGAACGATGCACACTGTGGATTACCACAACAACCCTCTGGGTAACAAAGGAGATGGATGTGACCTGGACTGGGTCAATCAAACCATGCCCCACTCCCCAGGCAGTAAGAATCGGTCCAGAATGGACTTGAGGCTCAAGTCAGGTCAAATAAAATCCTTCCTTAAAAGTTTCTTAACTGGACGTATTAGGTAGATTCCTTTACCTCTATGGTGATGAAGCTATCTATGAAGAGGGAAGTCCAGACCACCAACACCCACAATTCCACGTTCACAGATGCCAACACTTCCAAGGAGAAGCAGGCAGTGAGTGTCCTGGTGATGGGGAGGCCCTGTTTCCACAAACCTACACTTCAGCCTTCACATGCAGCTAAGAAAGTATCTGTCCTTTCTTATGTCCTAGAGTCTGTTCAAGTTTGCTCATGTTTTAAGAAGACATTTTGGGGGACGTTCCCGGTGGCTTAGATGGTAAAGAACCCGCCTGCAATGCGGGAGACCTGGGTTGGGAAGATCCCTTGGAGAAGGGAACAGCTACCCACTCCAGGACTCTGGCCTGGAGAATTCCATGGACAGAGGAGCCTGGCAAGCAACAGTCCATGGGGCTGCGAGTGGTCAGACATGACTGAGCAACTCTCACTTCACTGGTGGTCCAGTAGTTAAGGATCCACCTTGCAAGCCTTGCAGTGTGGGGAACGCAGGTTTGATCCCTGATCAGGGAACTAAGATCCCACATGCCGTGGGGCAACTGAGCCTGCCAGTTCTAACTACGAAGCTTGTTCGCTCTGGAGTAGGCAAGCCAATAAGTAAGTTAAAGAAATAAATCAAAAGCCTTTTAAATGCAAATTTTATGCATGAATTAGGCTTAAAAGCTTGAATAGGCTGTACCAAACATCCAGCAATATTTTCTGCCTTCTTTAAATCAGTCATGAACTCACTTAAGAGATTAGAACCATACAACTATAAATAAACTGAAAGTAACCTTCCTAAAAAGATTTTAATACTTTTAAGCCACTGTGAAACAAGTTTATCCTTAAATGCAGCATTATCAACTACTTGGTAGGCTTTTACAGAAACTATTTCCCTCGGGGAAGAACTGTGAGTAATACAAAGTTTAAGCATACTCTGAAAATAATTTTCTATCACTTCTATTTCTAGTGGCTGAGACACTGAATGCTATAAAACCAAGCGCTGAAAAGATTTAAACAGAGACAATTTCAAAGGCGAGGTGATATGTTCAGTACACAATCTCGTATTTCTAACATTATGAAAGCATACTGTTTTTATTAAGAGAAAATCAGTTTTCTCCATCCTCCCCCGAAAAAATTGTTGAATAAATATTTAAAGAATTTAAAGTCGCCCAAATAACCCAGGTAAGGGATTCCAACATAAACCACACAGCCTGAGTCAGTGTGTTGACTTGCCTGTCCGGTGCCAACTTCAAAGGCCTCATAATCTACACGCACAAAAGAGACGGACGCTCCAAGCGGGAGTCTCCTCTTGGACTCATTTGAGTCTGAGGGAGGAGAAGCCACGTCTTTAGCTTTCTGAGCACCTTCCTCCTGTCCTTTTGCTGAAGTGGCCACCACTGCCTTCTTTTCCGATGCTGCTTTTTTCTCTTCCTGTGAAACACCAAAATTTCGCAATATAACTAAGGGGAAAAAGTTATCAGCAATCACTATAAAATATCCATATCAACATTAAGGAATGATTAGTAATTTCTTAGGCCTAAGAATGAAAGCATTGTGGTCAATTAGAGAAATGTCCTTTTAGAGACACATACTAAATATTCAAGGAAAAATATGCTATGATGCCTATAAGCTATTTTAAAATTCTTAAGAAAAAGAAAATTAAGAACAAAGAAAAATGTGGCAAAACAGCTACAATTAAATCTAAATATTATCTATTATTATATTCTGTGCCCTATACTTTTTATGTAATTTAAAATTTTAATAGAAGTTTTTTTAAAAAATACCAACTTCTTCCTTTATGATCTCAACTTTAGCCAGATAATTTTAGAAGTACTTATGTAACTGTAAAATATATACTTCCCATAAAGAGGTGTACACTTAAGACATTTATTTCTCCGACCTGTTTATATTCTTACGTCTATATGAAGCCACTGGCAAGTTTTCCTCAAAAGCATTCTGTAAAGAACAGTTGCGGTGCATTCACACAGTGGAATAACTACTCAGACACAGAAAGAAGGAGACGCAAACAAAACTACAACTGCATGGATCTTAAAAACACTATTTTGAGTAAAAGAAAGATACAAAAGAATTTTCAGTGTTGGTTCCATTTATATAAACTTCTCGAACAGGCAAAACTAATTGATAGTGATCAGATTCAGAAGAGGAGCTGTATGGCAGGAGGAGCTGATTAGAAGCATGAGAGAACTGAGTGACAAAAATGTTCTATTTCTGGTTTTGGCTGGTGATTACACAGGTGCAAAAGCTGTCAGAGCTTACTGAACAGAACGCTCAAGATCTATGCATTTCATGAATAAGCCAGTGAAGAAAATCTCTGGGAGCATCAACAGAACAGGTGTATCACTACATGAGGAGACAAAATCTGCCCATGGTGGCTTGTGATCGTGCCCCAGGACAGCGGCAACAATGTCGGGAATGTGAACGGCCATCACGGTGGATGTGCTGACTTCCCATGGGCACAGGTCTCAGTGGTCTTCACTCTGCAAGCTGTGAATGCCTGGGTGAGTCTCTGTTTGAACATCACTGACAGTGCCTGAACCCAACAGCGGGCCTAACTGCTTCTGTCCATCTGGTTAATTAGCGAAAAGAAAGCTCCCTGCCAGCCATCTGGGAACTGATCCCACCATGAAGGTCTGGGTTGGCCTTGTTATCTCTGCCCTTTGGAGACACCACAGGATTAAGCCTAAAACACAAACTGAAGAATGTGACCAGCGTTCTTCAGTTTAAATTTGCTTTCTTGCTTCGAAGTACCTCCCATTATGAGAACGGTCTAAATAGATCCTAAACTGTCCTACGCAAACTGTTGTTTTGTTTCCCTCTTAGACAGAGGCAGTAACTTGAAAACAAAGTGAGCCAACATACACATACTTGACAATCAATATTCCCAGGACTAAGAATTATTTCTTTTCAAAGGAAAATGACTAAGATGGTTTACAAAGGGGAAAGAAAATTTCAGGTCACAAATAGCTGACCTCCTTATTAAAAATAATAGGCTAACTTTTCAGTTACAGTAAATCAATAGGATGCACCATTTTATCTCATTATTGATCCAGCAGCACCTTGTTAATGATGAAAAACAGAGCAATCAATGGTAACACGGCTGAGAAAGTGTCACGATTCATTCAGAGGCAATTATTTTTGAATTTAAAAAATAAGGTGACTTTATAGGTTTTTACCCCTTTCAAAACATTCTTATAAGTGCCATAAGTGATACAGCCAAGCTACTACAGGAGCCAAACCAAACTCCTTCTAGAGGCTTTTCAGGAACTTTAAACAGAACACTTTTCTTCCCTTTATTGAAATATAAAATCAAGGGCAGATGCAGGGCCTGGAAATCTAGCTTATCATTTTTTGTTTCTGTTTCTACAGGCCTGTGCTTCACTGACGTGCACATACACACGTGCTTACACGTAGAGAACAGAGGCTGGTGTCCCGTGTGGACACATCTGTGGTGTCCTGGCTTTGGTGTGACCACTGTGCTCACCAGAGATGCTGCCCCTCTACTCAAGGCTTCATCATCACCTTCAGCCAACCATCACAAACGCTATCCTGTGTCTAACATGTGTTTTGAGTCACACCCTTCTTTTCCATTTTCTGTTACACCCCAACCATTTCTGAGTCACTGCATAATTACAGTGACTATGCTGAGATTCCCAACAGCCTCTAGCTTCACCCCCTTCCAACTCCATGCCCACACTGTAACCAAGTGAACTCTAAAACACCAGCCCAGTCATGGAAGTGCCCTGACTGCTCCACTGACCCACAGTGGTGGCTTTCACACCGTGTCCCTTAGAACTGACCCAGTGGCTTTACACTGCTGCTAAAATGTGGCCCAGTTCGCTCTCTCTCACACACACATATTAACGTAAAACTCAGGTTAATGATGTACTCCATTAAGATTTGCTCCAACTTTTTCTTCCTTTAGTACTGCATATCAGCCAGTAGGCCCTAACCAATAGCTGCTGCTGCTGCTGCTAAGTCGCTTCAGTCGTGTCCGACTCTGTGCGACCCCATAGANCTTCTGTCCATCTGGTTAATTAGCGAAAAGAAAGCTCCCTGCCAGCCATCTGGGAACTGATCCCACCATGAAGGTCTGGGTTGGCCTTGTTATCTCTGCCCTTTGGAGACACCACAGGATTAAGCCTAAAACACAAACTGAAGAATGTGACCAGCGTTCTTCAGTTTAAATTTGCTTTCTTGCTTCGAAGTACCTCCCATTATGAGAACGGTCTAAATAGATCCTAAACTGTCCTACGCAAACTGTTGTTTTGTTTCCCTCTTAGACAGAGGCAGTAACTTGAAAACAAAGTGAGCCAACATACACATACTTGACAATCAATATTCCCAGGACTAAGAATTATTTCTTTTCAAAGGAAAATGACTAAGATGGTTTACAAAGGGGAAAGAAAATTTCAGGTCACAAATAGCTGACCTCCTTATTAAAAATAATAGGCTAACTTTTCAGTTACAGTAAATCAATAGGATGCACCATTTTATCTCATTATTGATCCAGCAGCACCTTGTTAATGATGAAAAACAGAGCAATCAATGGTAACACGGCTGAGAAAGTGTCACGATTCATTCAGAGGCAATTATTTTTGAATTTAAAAAATAAGGTGACTTTATAGGTTTTTACCCCTTTCAAAACATTCTTATAAGTGCCATAAGTGATACAGCCAAGCTACTACAGGAGCCAAACCAAACTCCTTCTAGAGGCTTTTCAGGAACTTTAAACAGAACACTTTTCTTCCCTTTATTGAAATATAAAATCAAGGGCAGATGCAGGGCCTGGAAATCTAGCTTATCATTTTTTGTTTCTGTTTCTACAGGCCTGTGCTTCACTGACGTGCACATACACACGTGCTTACACGTAGAGAACAGAGGCTGGTGTCCCGTGTGGACACATCTGTGGTGTCCTGGCTTTGGTGTGACCACTGTGCTCACCAGAGATGCTGCCCCTCTACTCAAGGCTTCATCATCACCTTCAGCCAACCATCACAAACGCTATCCTGTGTCTAACATGTGTTTTGAGTCACACCCTTCTTTTCCATTTTCTGTTACACCCCAACCATTTCTGAGTCACTGCATAATTACAGTGACTATGCTGAGATTCCCAACAGCCTCTAGCTTCACCCCCTTCCAACTCCATGCCCACACTGTAACCAAGTGAACTCTAAAACACCAGCCCAGTCATGGAAGTGCCCTGACTGCTCCACTGACCCACAGTGGTGGCTTTCACACCGTGTCCCTTAGAACTGACCCAGTGGCTTTACACTGCTGCTAAAATGTGGCCCAGTTCGCTCTCTCTCACACACACATATTAACGTAAAACTCAGGTTAATGATGTACTCCATTAAGATTTGCTCCAACTTTTTCTTCCTTTAGTACTGCATATCAGCCAGTAGGCCCTAACCAATAGCTGCTGCTGCTGCTGCTAAGTCGCTTCAGTCGTGTCCGACTCTCTGCGACCCCATAGACGGCAGCCCACAAGGCTCCTCCATCCCTGGGATTCTCCAGGTAAGAACACTGGAGTGGGTTGCCATTTCCTTCTCCAAACCAATAGCAAAAGACAGAAAATATTAATGGAAAAACCAGGAAGGAATCAATGTCTAAAAACTCATTTATTATTTATTATAAGCACATTTGTTCAACGTTGAAATTTTATAGGGACTTCCCTTATAGCTCAGTTGTTAAAGAATCCGCCTGCGATTCAGAAGACCCTGGTGATGTGGTTTATAGCACAAGCTTTAAATTTTAACATTTCTGAAGTAAAAAATTTTAAATTTAGACTAAATAAATGATTTGGCGCTAAATCATAATTTGTGACAAAAATTAATAAGCAAGTCAGCATTTCATGGTGTTAGTTTAAAAAGCACCATGCCTTTCATGGCCATGAGAATACATTTGAGGACCAGCTGCCACTTCTGCCGTTCGGGCCTTTGGGACCCTCTCCCCTACCCTATTCTCAGTCCCCTTGCTGTTTCCACTGCAGAAAAATACTTGCCCCCTCCTGGAAAGCCATTTCCCTGACCCGACCCTTCCTTCAGGTTCTTCACCAACACCTGGGGGAAGTGTTCCCTCACCAGCCCATCCCTTCTCCCACGGCCAGGCCTCACCTGGCTCTGACTGACAGAGCTGTCCGGGGACCGATACTTTCTCTGTGGTCAGATCTCCCACTTTAGAAGGATCCAGCACGTGCCTGATCCGAAAGATACACTCGGAAAATGCCGAACAATTCAACTGCTTAGCTAATCACAACAGCTCTGTCCTGTGACTTTAAAACTGTATTACACATAAAGGGGCATATTAAGTTCTTTCCAAAGTCAAGAACCACAGAAGTTTAAATGATGGAAGGGTCAATGAAAACCATGTTAATTAATGTACAATAAAAACAAAATACTCTAAATGCTACCAACTTTTCTAAGTTTACAGAAAATCTCTGTATAGTTAACTCAATGAAAATTAAATAAAACAAGTGAGTTATTCCCAATTGTTTTACTTCTTCTTAAATGCTTTTTAGTTGTTGCTGTTATTGCTGTTTTGGATTGCTGACAATTTTTGCTTTTTGGTTATTATTTAATGAGATGTATTTGTGTTCTTTTTATCTCTTTAGATGGTGAGAAGGATTAGAAAGACAGAAAATGAGCTAATATTTATTGGGTGATTAGCTATTCATGCATGGCTTCATCCACTCTGCAATCCTGTAAGGAAGGCATTATCACTCCCAATGTAGAAATGAAAGAAACCAAGGACCAGAAAAGTTAAGCAAATTGCTCATGAATATATAGTCAATGAGTAGTTGAATTGGAAATTAGGGTCACCAGCTCATCTATTTGTCTAGGACTTATCCAATCTTGCACTGGGAAATAAGCAAATACCAGTTTAAAAACTGAAAGTCCTTTAACCTGAACCTTGATCATCCCCAGGAAAACCAGAAATTGGAATTTAATTAGAATTTAAACCCCGTTCTGGCTGACTCCCACATCTGGGCTTCCATCAACTCGCTTACTGTTCCCTTGGGCAGGGAGCACACTAACTGGCCTAACCATAATGGTATGAACAAAAATTTCCAAAATATAAACAAGCTAGTCAGAGGTAAGTTGTGTTTTCTTTTAGGAGCAGAAATGAACCTTACCAGTTTGACAGCTTTATGTTTTACAAAGTTAGCTATCTTCTTTCTGGGTCCAAGCGGTATCCCCATTTCCTTCAGATCATCCACTGTACACATAAGCTTTAAAAGAAAACAGACAAGCACATTAGTCAATCTATGATACATGAACTGAAACTGAAAAAAGGAAATTATGAAAAGAAACTGTATCATCTAAGGTAATTGAATATCCTAGTCAACTTAATTTTTTTACCCCCACCCTCAGTAATTTTTAATTATTAACTAATTTAGGTGGTAAAATCTTCAGCCTCCACATCTAAATCATTCTCTTAATTTTTAACATGCACGGCTGTTCAGTATCAGAAGTTATGTCAAGTGTAAAATAAATTCTCCTCCCTCCACCCGCCCCAACCACCCAGTACTCTGAGCAGACACTGCAGGCAACTTGCTCTCCGTCCAGAGATATCTTATGCGTACACGGCACCTCGTGTTTTTCCATATGTGTGACTTATACGCATCACCAACCCAATGGACATGAATTTGAGCAACTCTGGAAGATAGTGGAGAGCAGGGAAGCCTGGAGCACTACAGTCCAAGGAATCACAAAAAGTAGGACTTACAAAAAGTGACTTAGTGACTGAACAACAAACCTATACACAAACAGGTCTGAATTTTCGTCTTTTCACCTAACAAACCTTAGAGATCATTGCACACCACTCCCTCTGGCACTGCCCCGTTCACTCAACAGCAGGGTTCGCCACTGTGTGCATGCACCATAAATGATTTCACTGGCATGCTACTAGTGGACACAGGTGTTCCTAAGGAGCTGCTATTACAAACAGTGCTACAGTGAGTATCCTTGGAAATACTCCTATGTGAGTCTTTTTTCATAGGAAATAGCCTTGGCAGTGAAATTGCTGGGCTACGTGTATGCATTCTTTGTATTTTGAAAGATAGGACTTCCCCGGTGGCCCAGTGGCAGAGACTCCACGCTCTCAATGCAGGGCGCCCAGGTTTGATCCCTGGTCAGGGAACAAGATTCCACATACTGCAACTAAACCTGATGCAGCCAGATAAATAAATATTTGAAAAATAATAAAAGATATTGTTGGACTGCCCTCCACAGAGGTTGTACCAATTTATGCTCTTTCTCCAGTATGTATCAATACCTATTTCCTGTTATCCCGGCCACACAGTGTATGAACATCAAACTCTTTAATATTCTTGCCAAACTGACAGGTTAAAAATAATCTCACTGCACTTTTAATTCATATTTTTCTTGAGTTTCTTGAAAAGAAGTTGCTTATTTTATTTTCCATATATATCTGTTCATATCCTTTGCCTATTTTCCTATTGTGTTGGTGGTTTTTATGTAGTTAATTTGTAACAACTTTGAATAATAAGGAAATAAGTGCACTGTCTACAAGTATGCTCCACATTGTCTTCTTAACCTATCACTGGCCTTAGATATTGCTTATGGCATCCCTTACTACACAATTTTTTTTTCCTTATGACTTGTGGGTTTTGTTTTACTTAGAAAAGTCTTCCCAGATTATTTTTTTTTAAAGTTCTCCTGATTTTTTCAATTTTTTAAACATTTAAGTCTCTGCTTTCACTGTGAAGTAAAAGGGTTTAAATCTTAATAATTTTCCATCTCATACACAGGAAAAACAGTTTCAGAGAAAAATGAATCAAACTATCATCAGTACCAGAGATTCCATATCAATCTTTTCCTTTTCAAAAGTGCTAACATATTCAGAGAGACTAAGTGCTTCCAGAGTTTCTTGCAAAGTCAGGACTTCTTCATTTTCAACATCAAGGTCACAAGACTCATCCAACGTCAGCTTTGGCTCTTCAGGTATCTTTTAAAAAAAAAGTTGGGAGAACATTACAAAGTTCAGAAAAACTCCCATAAAACATCTTCTGATCTATGGAAAAATCTTTTCTGTCCCATACATAAATCATAATTTTTGGTAGTTTGTTATTCCAAATTTGAATATTCAGAAAATTACTGAAATTACTAAACTTGTATGCTCCCATTTCCTTACGATAATTTACTTCACATTTTCTAAACAAACCATAAACATTCTGTCACATTTAAATGTATAATCCATAAGGAAGACAAGTGAGAAACTCAAACGAGCTCAGTGGTTCCATCATATTTATAAACCTCAAAGAATTTTGTTAAATCAGTTCAGATTTTGAAAATCAGTTCAGATTTTGAAAAGCTCTTTGGCTCAAACTCTAAATCTAGATGTTAGTGGGCCATACCTGCTTTTCCTGAAAATGTGGTTGCTTCACAACTCCATTAGCAACAGCAAAAGGCACAGGAGACTTTGATAAGCTCAAATCTTTTTGATTAGACAGGATGTCAAACAATATTAAAGAGCCTTTAAAAAAAAAAAGCATTTTGCTTTGTTGTTTTATAATGTACTAGGTGCTTCTATAACATTAATTAAATTCTCCTACTCTTATTGTTCAAAGTCCCAAGCAGAAGTCACGTAAAGTTAGATGCTCATCAAGATCTGATAATCAATATTCTTGCTTTACCGAACAGGAGAATAAATTAAAATATAAAGCAGTCCTGCTGCTGCTGCTGCTAAGTCGCTTAAGTTGTGTCTGACTCTGTGCGACCCCACAGACGGCAGCCCACCAGGCTCCCCATCCCTGGGATTCTCCAGGCAAGAACACTGGAGTGGACTGCCATTTCCTTCTCCAATGCATGAAAGTGAAAAGTGAAAGTGAGGTCGCTCAGTCATTCGACTCTTAGCGAACCCATGGTTATTCCTAGGCAACACGAAAAGTGAATAGCAAAAGGCAGAATGTTAACTCAAAGCATTCACTTCTACCCTTTATAAAATTGAAAATCTATAATTCTAGATCTCTAACAAACCATGTCACCCACACTGAAAACAGTGATGACTCAACAAAAATTGTACTTTAAATGTGGAAATTTAAAAGTTTCACCTAAGCTGTGGCCAGCAACGGAGACCCCGCCTTTGAAGTTCGGGTTCCGCCTCATGAAGAGTGCATACAGACGGTTTATCTCCAATCCCACTTTCTCCACAATCATCTGACAGTAGGTGGGGCTGTTGTAAAATAAAATGTCTAGCAAGGTCTCATTGGTAAAGTGACGAAATCGACCAATACTTGGTAAAGTGATTTTCTTAATATTCCTGTTTAGAAAGAAAAAAGTATACTTAGTAACCACCTTAAATATGAGTTTATGAATCCTGAAAATACACTGAGAAAAAAAAACTCACAGACTACTTATTTAGAGTTGATTTCAGTCAGAGTTATTGTAAATAAATCCAGATAAACCAAAAATGTTTTCAAATTGTGCCTGTAACTATTCTGTGAATTTGTGGATTCTCTAAAGTTATCATATAAAATAAGGTCAAAACAAAGATCTTTACTTCATTTTTAAAGAGGAAAGCCTACCTTTTTCTTCCAATTTACTGGAAATCAGGATACTTGACAAAAATTGTAGGTGGCAAAGGACAACAGAGAATGTAGCAAGAAACTAAGAAAGGAGTTTAAGAGAATGAAAATCTTTCCTGATTTGAGATGGTCATTTCAGGACACAGCACAGCATACTTCAGGAACACCCAGAGAGAAAGCAAACAGCCCCGTAACAGGGCCTCAGTTCAGTTCAGTCGCTCAGTCGTGTCCGACTCTTTGCGACCCCATGGACTACAGCATGCCAGGCCTCCCTGTCCATCATCAACTCCTGGAATTTACTCAAACTCATGTCCACTGAGTCGGTGATGCCATCCAACCAGCTCATCCTCTGTACAGGGCCTCACATGATAAAAATATTCATAGGTTAGTTTTATTAAAACACGTGCCCTGAAAAATCAGGACATTCACTAAAATCCAAGTATGTTATCAGCTCTGTGTCCCAAGAAGAAATACTTGCTAAATCTGTGGTTCCCAACTGGAAGCAATCAAAACTGAGTGGAGGCCTTTTCAGTTGTCACAGTGCCTGGGAAGTGCTGCCAGCAGTTAGTGGCATTTAGACTAAGGATATTAAATGGCCTACAATACTGGCCTGGAGAACCCCATGGACGGAGGAGTCTGGTGGGCTACAGTCCACGGGGTCACCAAGAGTCGGACACGACTGAGCAATTTCACACACACACACAACAGTCTTTCATGACAACTGTCCTGCCAGAAGAGTCTCCATTGAGAAACAACCATCTAAACCAGTGGTTCTCAACTAGGGGCAACTCTGCCACCAGGGCACATCTGGCAGTGACTAGAGACACTTTTGGTTGTTAAATTAGAGATTAGGTTGTGTTACTCTTATCTGGAGGGTAGAAGCCAAGGGTACTGTTCAACATGCTACAATGTACAGGACAGCCCCATGTCTGAACCACTATAGGAAAAAAAAACGCTATAGGTAAGTATTTTAAAACCAGTTTAACTTTCTTAGAGTCTCTAAATATTTACAATAGAAATATACACACCACATACATACATACAAACATACACACATAATTAGGCATGCACACATACAAAGTAGCATATAAGCTTAACAGTATTTAATAATATATAAGAGCAAATACATAATCAAAGCTTTTTAGTGTACTTATTGAAGTCATAATAAACTATATGATAGTTTAAAATCTGAATCCAAGCTTGACTAATCTGAAAACCAAGTTATCAAAATTCACAAACCTGTCAACACCTGTGGCATCTCCACCCAAGGAACTGTGCCAGTGAACCGGAAGGAACTCCACTCTGCTTACTTTCCGATCATCTAAAGATTTCTTGAAATGTGTCTGCAGCAATTTTAGAGAAACCACCCTAAAATCATCCACTTAAAGAAAAAAAAATCAGGGAAGACAAATGTACTTGATTAAATTTTGCTACCTTGGTAAGCAGTCAGCCATCACCTCAATTATATCAGTATTTTTTGTAACACTAACTTTTCAAAGGAAAAAAATGACAAACTTCAGTTCAGAAAAGAAAAAAAAAACAATCTTTAAGAAGTTCTTCCATTATTTTACAGAAATAAATAAATGATTGAAAAATATTAGCTCCACTACCACTACTGGCAGGCAGAAATGCATTGTGGGTAAACTCAGGAATCAAATTAACCTGCTCCAGAACCTCCCAGACTGAGACACAGGAGAGGTTAACTCATACTCTGGGCCTCAGTTCCTTACCTAACAGTAAAGATGACAGGAACAGCACCTATACCTCAAAAGGTTATTATGAGGGTTAAATGATACAAAACATGCAAGATACTTGGCACATTCCAAGTAGTCAATAAATATGAACTATCACTACAAATAAAAAAATAAAATTCATAGCTTTTTATTTATGTAAAACAGGCAAATTCATAGTTCCTTTAAACAATTTCTCACAACTAATCCACCAAAAATCAGTTCAACGTATAGGTGTTCCTAATAGCTCCAAGTGTCCAGGCAGAGGGTGTCAGAAGAGCTAAATTATTTCCAAGATCCCTGCTCATTCTTCACAGTCCAGGATTTTATGAGTTACAAATGTCATAAGAGCAAAACAAGTACAAATTAGTATTGCCCAGTCATCAGTTCAATTTCTTCTGACAGTACATCAGCCAACAGTATACAGCTGGAAATACTTTAAAATAAGTTCTTAAAGTTCTTCTAATAGTTTTCAAATCATTTCATGAAATAAAGTGACTAACACTTACCACATTCAATAATGCTTCTAAAGCGCAAGTCACACACAGGTCCAATGCCGTGTACCATGAACACCAAATGGTCAACCTGAGGCATTTCACCTGCAAAAGACAGACAGACATGCACACATCCATACATACAAACACACACAAGCTGGAGACTGGTTTAGGTTTTATTAAACAACTAGCAATATTCAATATCCCTTGTATCGTCACAAACTTGCCAAAATTAGATGAACAAAGCTCAGAGTCCATCTTGGCATAAATCAGTGAATTAGACCAAGGAGTGGAGAAAGCAGCTCACTGGAGAAGCTATGAGCCAATAACAACCATCAGTTTTGTACCTCTAGAGGCTCCATGACCTTGTCATTTCTCCAGAACTGCCCAGGGCACTAAGCCCCACGTGGGGAAGCAATCTGCCAATATAAAACTTACAATCTTTTTCAAAAATCCTTCTCTTTGTTAGATTTATACACACTATAATGAACATTTTCAAGCTAAATCCACTATTTTACTCTGATTATTTCATTTAGATTCTAGATTGATTCAGATTATTTAATCTGAATAATCATTCAGATGGTTTCACTTCATTCATTATTTCATTCAAATATGGCAGGTAATCCTAATAACTGTTTGCTTTTCTCATCATTTTAAAGTAGAAAAGTTTAAAAATGATCTTGATCCTAAACAAATTATACACACCATCCGGAATTTCATCAAGGTTATCATCGATTCCACGCTTTACAACCCTAGGCCTTGTCTGTCCATCTTGTGTGGTCCCCCATTCATCAGGCACTGAGGAAGGTTGGAACTGAACAATAACCTTCAAGATACAGAAAAGGATTTTGACAGAGCTCACTACCAAATCCATTTCCACTATAAATTATTTCAATACACAATAAACTACTTTACAGTATAGCTTATAAATCAAGTACTTACACTGCTCCTCCAAAATCAGTTTTCTAGCAGTCTTGCTGGTGTTCAGTAACCATTAAGATTAAGCAAGTCAATACCATTATTTCCAATGCTTGTGTTGAAAAATAGTACAACTAAATGAGAAGTAATTTGTCTTGATTTAAAAATATAACAAACTTCCAGGTTTACATGTAAGAAATTAAAGAAAAACTACGTGCAGTAGAGGAATCTATTTTATAAACACAAAATCCTCTAAATAACAAAGTGCAAATTCAATTTCAATGTCAAAAACGGACTTACCTACCACTTTTCAGGAAGACATACACTATTCTGTTAAATCAACTGTATTAAATTTAGTCCAGTGTCATATGGAAAAATCTCAAACCTAATCTACCATCTAAAGGAATCATAAAAAGAAAAAATGAAGTTCAAAGTCAGCAGAAGGAAAGAACTAATTAAGATGAGAGAGGAAATAAATAAAACAGAGACCAAAATAAATAAGAAGAAAGAGCAATGAAACCAAGAGCTGGTTTTTTGAAAAAGACAAAATTGATGAACCGTTAAGCAAGTTTACCAAGAAGAGGACACAACTAAACAAAATAAGAAATGAAAAAGGAGAAATAACAACCAAATTCAACACCCATTCCTAACAAAACTCTCATCAAAGTTGGTACAGAGAGAACATATCTCAACATAACAAAGGCCATTTATGAAAAAACCTAGCACTAATATACTCAGTGGTGAAAAGCCGATCGTATTTCCTCCAAACTGGAAACAAGACAAAGATGCCCACTCCTGCCACCTCTATTTAACATAGTATTGGAAGTCTGGCCACAGCAATCAGATTAGAGAAAGAAACAAAAGGCATCCAAACTGGAAAGGAAGAAGTAAAACTATCACTATTTGCACATGACATGACACTGTATACAGAAAATCCTAAAGTCTCCACCAAAAAACTATTAGAACTGATATATGAATTCAGTGAAGTGGCAGAATACAAGAATTAATATACAGAACCCTGTTGCTTTTCTATACACTAATAATGAACTAAAAGAGGAAGAAAAAGAAAAAATTTCGCTTAAAATCTCTTCGAAAACAAAATACCTAGTAATAAACTGAAACCAAAAAAACTTAAAAGGTCACAACAGTTCTAATTACACCAGCCAAGACATGGAAGCAATCCAAGTGTTCATCAACAGACAAGTGGATAAAGAAGATGTTGGACAGACACACAGATATAGAGAAATACACAGACACAATGGAATATTAGTCATAAAAAAGAATGAAATTCTTCCATCTCCAGCAACATGGATGGACCTAGAAAACATGTGTAGTGAAATTAAGTCAGAAAAGGCAAATACTGTGTCACTTACTTGTAGACTCTAAAAAATAAAACAAATTAATGTATATAGAAAAAAAGAAAGACTCATAGATTTAAAAAAACAAAAAAAGCAAAGCAGTTTAACAATTAGGGAGAGGGAAAGGAGTAAAGCAAGATAGAGGTAGGGGATTAAGAGACACAATCTGCTATATATAAAATAGATAAGCTATAAGGATATATTGCACAGCACAAGGAATTACAGACACTATCTTGTAATAACTTCCAATGGAGTATAATAATCTATAAAATTACTGAGTCGCAATGCTGCACACCTGACACTAATATATTGTATAAAGCAAATATACTTCAATTAAAAAAGTAAAATGATAGTTTAACATCAATCTCTCCCTCCCCCCAATAAAAGAGAAAGAATGTATTTTTACTGTAAAGGTTGAAACAAACCACTCCCAAAGGCAAGGTAGGCAAACTATTGCTGCAGGTCAAACCTGGCCTACCACTCATTTTTATAAGCAAATGAAAATACTGAAATATTGTTTCAATTGAAATATTGTTTGTTTTATTGAAAACAGCCATGCCCGTTGGTTTACATACTGCCTAAATACCAATACACTTTCAGAGACTACATGGCCTACAAAGCCTTAAATATTTACTCTTGGACCCTTCACAGTAAAGTCTGCTGACCTTGGGTCAAGAACAAAAACCTGTCAATTAAAGTTAAAAAAAAAAAAAAAAAAAACTTGTCAAGCTTAATTTCAAGGATGTATACTAAGCTTTAGCTAATGTGTTACACAAACAGAAACTCAGTGAGAGAAATTTAAATTTCATTTATTTTTCTATCATCCATACAATGTACTTGTTATAAATATATCCCTACTGCAGAATAAAAATGAACTTATCATACTGCAGAATAAAAATGAACTTATCAAACACACTGAGCAAAATAATAATTTTTTAAAACCGAAACAGTTTAATATCTTATACAATATCACTACCTTTGGATTGTGCATCACAATTGTCTCTCCACTTGGAAACTCTAATCTTCGGTGCCACTGATTTGTGGTTACAGCTTTCTTATATTCAGCCTACAATGGAAACAATATACAATCCAGTAAGACAAATCTGTGTCACATTAGGAGAAAGTGTGGAAGAAAATTATTAACAATGATAGTAATAAAAATAACAATAATGGCAGGTCTCATTTACTAAGTGGTTATCAAACTTAACATTTTACATACAGTACCTCATTTGATCAACTGCTTTTAATCAGCCCTAAATAACATTATCCCCATTACACAGAGGTGAAAACCAAAGTTTAGAGTTGTCTATTAATTTCTTTGTTATTGTTGTTAGTTGCTAATCTGACTTTTCGCAGCCCTACAGACTGCAGCACACCAGGATGCCCTGTCCTTCACCATCTCCTAGATTTGCTCATATTCATGTCAGCTGAGTCAGTGATGCTATCAAACCATCCCATCCTCTTCCTCCCCTTCTCCTTCTGCCTTCAATCTTTCCCAGCATCAGGATCTTTTCCAATGTGTCAGCCCTTCGCATCATGTGGCCAAAGTATTAAAGCTTCAGAATCAGTCTTTTCAATGAATATTCAGGGTTGATTTCCCTTAGGATTGACTGGTTTGATCTCCTTGCTGTCCAAGGGACTCTCAAGAGTCTTCTCCAGCATCACAATTTGAAAGCATCAGGTCTTCAGTGCTCAGTCTTTTTTATGGTCCAACTCTCACATTCATATATGACTACTAGAAAAATCATAGCTTTGACTAGACAGCCCTTTGTTGGCAAAGTGATGTCTCTGCTTTTTAAGACACTGCCTAGG
Organism: Oreotragus oreotragus; assembly: GCA_006410675.1. Classification (NCBI taxonomy): domain Eukaryota; kingdom Metazoa; phylum Chordata; class Mammalia; order Artiodactyla; family Bovidae; genus Oreotragus; species Oreotragus oreotragus. The sequence goes on from SJYX01004951.1 coordinate 136,014, forward strand.
TCCTGTCATAGCTTTCCTTCCAAGGAGCAATAGTATTTTAATTTCACAGCTACAGTAACCACCCACAGTGATTTTGGAGCCCAAGAAAATAAAATCTGCCACTGCTTCCACTTTTTCCCCTATTTGCCATGAAGTGATACGACCAGATGCCATGATCTTAGTTTACTGAATGCTGAGTTTTAAGCCAGCTTTTTCACTCTCTTCTTTCACCCTCTTCAAGAGACTCTTTGGTTCTTCTTCACTTTCTGCTGCCATTAAAGTGGTACCATCTGCATATCTGAGGCTGTTGATGTTTCTCCCAACAATCTTGATTCCAGTTTGTGCTTCATCCAGCCCAGCACTGTGCATAATGTACTCTGTATAGAAGTTAAATAAGCAGGGTGACAATATACAGCCTTGTTGTACTCCTTTCCCAATTCTGAACCAGTCCACTGTTCAATATCTGGTTCTAACTATTGCTTCTTGACCCAAATACAGGTTTCTTAGGAGACAGGTAGGGTGGTGTGGTATTCTCATTAAGATTTTCCAGTTTGCTGTGATCCACAGTCAAACGCTTTGGCTGAGTCAACAAAGCAGAAGCAGATATTTCTCTAGAATTCCCTTGCTTTCTCCATGATCCAACAAATGTTGGCAATTTGATCTCTGGTTCCTCTGCCTTTTCTATATCCAGCCTGTACATCTGGAAGTTCTCAGTTCACGTACTACTGAAGCCCAGCTTGAAGGATTTTGAGCACAACCTTACTAGCATGTGAAATGAGAATTGTATGGCAGTTTGAGCATTCTTTGGCATTGTCCTTCTTTGGGACTGGAGTGACATTTTCCAGTCCTGTGGCCACTGTTCAGTTTTCCAAAATTTGCTAACATATTTGATACAGCACTTAAACAGCATTACCTTTTTGGATTTGAAATAACTCAGCTAAAATTGCATCACCTCCACCAGCCTTGTTCACAGTAATGCTTCCTAAGGCCCACCTGACTTCATACCCCAGGATGTCTGGCTCTAGGTGAGTAACCACACCATCATGGTTATCCAGGTCATTAGACCTTTTTTCTACAGTTCTTCTGTATATTCTTGCCACCTCTTCTTAAAGGACCCCCTTCACAGATCACAGCCCTGTCCTGCAAAGGGGCTTGCATAATTCAGTGAGGCATGCCATCCATACAGGGTCACCCGAGACAGATGAGTCAGAGTGAAGAGTTCTGACAAAACATGGCCCACCGGAGGAAGGAATAGCAACCCATTCCAGTACTCTTGCCAGGAGATCCCCATGAGTAGTATGAAAAGGCAAAAGGGGACAACAGACAGGTTTACTAACTTGTTTGTGGTGTGGTTTCACAAGTGTATGGATATGCCGAAACTTTTTGAATCATATACATATCATAAATATGCATAGTTCACTGCCTGTCAATTATACTTCTAATGCTACCTGAAGCCCACTTGACTTCACACTAAGGGATGTGTGGCTCTAAATGAGTAAACACACCATAGTGGCTATCCAGGTCAGTAAGATCTTTCTTGTATAGTTCTTCGCTATGTTCCTGCCACCTCTTCATAATCTCTTCTGCTTCTGTTAGGTCTTTCATTTCTGTCCTTTATCATGCCCATGTATGCAGATAAATTAACATTTCAAATATTTAAATACTCAATTATTAAGAAAATTTTAACAATGAATTAACACTTACATAAAGCAACATTAACCACCAGTTTTAAAATGGTTAAAAAGTCTGACAACATCTATTCCTATTCTTATGTTTTTTTTTCATAAACGCTTTTACTGAATATTAATTTGAAAAACATCCAGAGTTAGCATGTATTAGTAGCAGCAGATCCCAGCAGCCTAAGTTCTTTTGAAGGTTTGATATAATATCTTAGTATATTACATCTGTAATGTTCCCCTGAACAACATTCTATCTTCAGACACCAAGACCACAATTAGCACTTCAAAAAAGATGACATTACTTAAAAAGTCTTCGTGAATCGGATCAAGATGAGGTGTCCTGTAAATAACGTCCGCTCCCCTGTGAGAGGTGTTACATAAGGCTCCAATGTATACAGAGTCTATGTGTTTTAAAGAAAGGCATAAAGGAACAAAGCCCACGCACCTCTAGCTTCTCACTGAACTCCTCTGTGTAGGGAATGAATCTGCTATCTGTGTCACCTTTGTAGAACCAAGTACAGCGTCTCACTTCGGCTGGCTCCTCGTCCCAATACACGGCTTTCCGCATCCGGTCATAGAGGTAGACGTCGTAGCGCCCTCCATCAGTGCCGAGGACCACGCTCTCAGGGTCTGGCTGGACTGGAAAACAAAGCCCACGTTTTAACTGAACAGTTACAAGGTAGATCTAAAAGTAATAAATAATGACTATGGTGACTTGTCTAACACTAAAGACAAAGAACAAAGCTCATTTCTATTCAAAAACAGAATTTTAAGATTAATCTGTGCTGCTCAAAATGATGACTCTCTTAAGTGGAGAAGAAATAACCAGAGTAAAATATAAAAGCATCATGAAATAATTCCAATAACTGGTAGGCTTTTTCTCTATGTATCAAACCAGCAAATGCTCCATGAACATACTTCTAAAGAATAGGTGATTTTTAAGTCCCAAGATGAAATATCTTCAGGATAAACAAAAATATCTATTTCTATAGTGAAACTTCTCAGAGTCTTAACCTACTCCTGTGCACCACCTCAAGAGATGGATGTTCTTGCTCCAGGAAAAAAAAGGGAGAGAGAGAGATGGATGTAGTTATAGCATTTTAAAAACTCTTATCTGAAGGAACAAGAGTTCCATAGAAAGTGCTTTATAAATGCCATATGAAGTGAAAGTCACTTAGTCATGTCCAGCTCTTTGTGACCCCATGGGCTCTACAGTCCATGGAATTCTCCAGGGCAAAAATACTGGAGCAGGTAGCCTTTCCCTTCTCCAGGAGATCTTCCTAACCCAGGGATTGAACCCAGGTCTCCCGCATTGCCCTCTGGCTACAAACAAATAAAGGAAATAAGAAAACGGACACCTGGATTATATAAACTACTTTATTTCTTGGATTTAAAATACCTTTAAACAAAAACTTATTATAACATGTCTTCAAATACCTTACTCAAATAACCCAGAACTTAATAATACAGTGTATTATTAAAAGTATCATCACCTTAAGGTACAGAGGCTGGTGAGGTCTACAGGATTAAAGAAAATGACATTCATGAAAAGGAGGCCATGGATACTTACCCCTCATTGCACTCTTCCTCAAAGCAGATACAAATGATGCAGGACCCACACTTACCTGAATTATAGATTTCTTCAAGATTCAGAGAGTCAAAAACACTGAAAGGCATCCATAGTTGTTTGTATTCTATCTCCTTGCAGTAAAACCAGTGGGGCTGGACAGGTTCATACTGGTTTTGAAGTAGAAAAGGAGGTGATGCTTGCACAGGGGGTCCCGCAGGTCTGGCAGGTACCTGCTGCTGGATTGGAGGGGGCAACCCTGCCTGCACTGGAGGAGGGATCTGGGGGGGACAAAAGACAGGACCATCAGTCAGTCCAAAGGAACAACTCTGTGTATGCTGCAAACCCAAACTGACATTAGTAATAACTATTAATATTTCTCTAGACAGTTATTTAATAACTAAGCCCCAGAGCAATTTAAATTTTTTAAAAAATATAACAAAACCCCATGGCAGCTGGAAAGTGAACAGGGCTTTCTCACACTGATGGCAAAGTAAACTAATACCTTTATAGAAATCAATCCAGCAGTACACCTCCTGTCATTTATTTCATCTTTAAGACACGCATAATCCTCGAGAATTCTGTGGCAGTCCAGTGGTTAGGATTTGCTGCTTTCACTGCTAAGGGTCTGGAGTCATCCCTGGTTTGGGAACCAAGATCCCACAAGCCATGAGGCATGGCCAAAAATAAAATAAAGTAAAAAATAATGTATATTCCTTAACCTACCTATTCCATGTCTAAGAATTCATCCTAAAGACATAACTGTAAAAATTTACCTACAAGGATTTATAACAGACAATCACTGGATACAATCCAAAGACCTACCAGAAACCTGACTCNTTTTTTTTTCATAAACGCTTTTACTGAATATTAATTTGAAAAACATCCAGAGTTAGCATGTATTAGTAGCAGCAGATCCCAGCAGCCTAAGTTCTTTTGAAGGTTTGATATAATATCTTAGTATATTACATCTGTAATGTTCCCCTGAACAACATTCTATCTTCAGACACCAAGACCACAATTAGCACTTCAAAAAAGATGACATTACTTAAAAAGTCTTCGTGAATCGGATCAAGATGAGGTGTCCTGCAAATAACGTCCGCTCCCCTGTGAGAGGTGTTACATGAGGCTCCAATGTATACAGAGTCTATGTGTTTTAAAGAAAGGCATAAAGGAACAAAGCCCACGCACCTCTAGCTTCTCACTGAACTCCTCTGTGTAGGGAATGAATCTGCTATCTGTGTCACCTTTGTAGAACCAAGTACAGCGTCTCACTTCGGCTGGCTCCTCGTCCCAATACACGGCTTTCCGCATCCGGTCATAGAGGTAGACGTCGTAGCGCCCTCCATCAGTGCCGAGGACCACGCTCTCAGGGTCTGGCTGGACTGGAAAACAAAGCCCACGTTTTAACTGAACAGTTACAAGGTAGATCTAAAAGTAATAAATAATGACTATGGTGACTTGTCTAACACTAAAGACAAAGAACAAAGCTCATTTCTATTCAAAAACAGAATTTTAAGATTAATCTGTGCTGCTCAAAATGATGACTCTCTTAAGTGGAGAAGAAATAACCAGAGTAAAATATAAAAGCATCATGAAATAATTCCAATAACTGGTAGGCTTTTTCTCTATGTATCAAACCAGCAAATGCTCCATGAACATACTTCTAAAGAATAGGTGATTTTTAAGTCCCAAGATGAAATATCTTCAGGATAAACAAAAATATCTATTTCTATAGTGAAACTTCGCAGAGTCTTAACCTACTCCTGTGCACCACCTCAAGAGATGGATGTTCTTGCTCCAGGAAAAAAAAGGGAGAGAGAGAGATGGATGTAGTTATAGCATTTTAAAAACTCTTATCTGAAGGAACAAGAGTTCCATAGAAAGTGCTTTATAAATGCCATATGAAGTGAAAGTCACTTAGTCATGTCCAGCTCTTTGTGACCCCATGGGCTCTACAGTCCATGGAATTCTCCAGGGCAAAAATACTGGAGTAGGTAGCCTTTCCCTTCTCCAGGAGATCTTCCTAACCCAGGGATTGAACCCAGGTCTCCCACATTGCCCTCTGGCTACAAACAAATAAAGGAAATAAGAAAACGGACACCTGGATTATATAAACTACTTTATTTCTTGGATTTAAAATACCTTTAAACAAAAACTTATTATAACATGTCTTCAAATACCTTACTCAAATAACCCAGAACTTAATAATACAGTGTATTATTAAAAGTATCATCACCTTAAGGTACAGAGGCTGGTGAGGTCTACAGGATTAAAGAAAATGACATTCATGAAAAGGAGGCCATGGATACTTACCCCTCATTGCACTCTTCCTCAAAGCAGATACAAATGATGCAGGACCCACACTTACCAGAATTATAGATTTCTTCAAGATTCAGAGAGTCAAAAACACTGAAAGGCATCCATAGTTGTTTGTATTCTATCTCCTTGCAGTAAAACCAGTGGGGCTGGACAGGTTCATACTGGTTTTGAAGTAGAAAAGGAGGTGATGCTTGCACAGGGGGTCCCGCAGGTCTGGCAGGTACCTGCTGCTGGATTGGAGGGGGCAACCCTGCCTGCACTGGAGGAGGGATCTGGGGGGGACAAAAGACAGGACCATCAGTCAGTCCAAAGGAACAACTCTGTGTATGCTGCAAACCCAAACTGACATTAGTAATAACTATTAATATTTCTCTAGACAGTTATTTAATAACTAAGCCCCAGAGCAATTTAAATTTTTTAAAAAATATAACAAAACCCCATGGCAGCTGGAAAGTGAACAGGGCTTTCTCACACTGATGGCAAAGTAAACTAATACCTTTATAGAAATCAATCCAGCAGTACACCTCCTGTCATTTATTTCATCTTTAAGACACGCATAATCCTCGAGAATTCTGTGGCAGTCCAGTGGTTAGGATTTGCTGCTTTCACTGCTAAGGTTCTGGAGTCATCCCTGGTTTGGGAACCAAGATCCCACAAGCCATGAGGCATGGCCAAAAATAAAATAAAGTAAAAAATAATGTATATTCCTTAACCTACCTATTCCATGTCTAAGAATTCATCCTAAAGACATAACTGTAAAAATTTACCTACAAGGATTTATAACAGACAATCACTGGATACAATCCAAAGACCTACCAGAAACCTGACTAAAAAAAATCTTTTACTCATATATTGGAATTCTCTAGAAAGATTAAAAATGTTTTAGAAAAAAGTCTTAACATCTAAACTATGTTGACATAAAAAACATATATAATGCTTGTCGAGGAAAAACTATGTTTATTTAGAAAAAAGATAAGACAGACATAAAAACTAAAAACAAGGTTTTCTCGTGGCAATTTTTACTCATTTGGCTATTAGTCATTTCTCAAACTCTGTGCAGTAAAAATACTTTTAAAAGCAGAATACAATTTTTAAAAATTTTATTTAAAAATGATTTCAAAATATTCCATCAATGTTAAATTTACTGAGGCTGATTACTGCGGTCAAGCAAAAGAATATTCTTATTCTTAGGAAATATTAATATACACTGAAGTATCTAGGAAAAAAGAATCATAATGTTTCATTTGGCTATTAGTCATTTCTCAAACTCTGTGCAGTAAAAATACTTTTAAAAGCAGAATACAATTTTTTAAAATTTTATTTAAAAATGATTTCAAAATATTCCATCAATGTTAAATTTACTGAGGTTGATTACTGCGGTCAAGCAAAAGAATATTCTTATTCTTAGGAAATATTAATACACACTGAAGTATCTAGGAAAAAAGAATCATAATGTATGTAAGTGAAAGTGAAAGTTGCTCAGCTGTATACAACTCTTTGCGACCCGATGGACTACACAGTCCGTGGAATTTTACAGGCCAGAACACTGGAGTGGGTAGCTGTTCCCTTCTCCAGGGGATCTTCCCAACCCAGGAATCAAACCCAGGTCTCCTGCACTGCAGGTGGATTCTTCCCAGCTGAGCCACCCAGGAAGCCCTATAATGTATGTAACTGATCTGCAAATGTTTCCCCCCAAAACAGCACATATACAGCGAGAGGAAGCAACGGGGTAGGAGAGGATGCTCCCACACATCAGTGTGCACGTTCACGAAGGAGAGAACAAATGTTTGTGACAGGGAACCTGGGTTAGAGTACTGGGGTGTTCTTTGTCCTGTTTTTTATTTCTGCAATGGTTTACTTAAAATGATTTAAACATTTTTAATCAGAACTCTTCAAAATTTCATCAGCAAACAAGTATACTAACTTATATTACATGCTACCAATCTGCTGAAATCCACAGTTACCAAGAGTTTGTATACTGGTTTGATTTAGATTAGATGGTAAAATGGGCCCATTCTCTATCGCCACTGACTGCAGTACCATTATCCCTGCCACACTAGGTTCTTAGCTCTTTCTTCCAATCATTTCCCTTTTTCTGATTCAGTTCACTTCCCTTTGGAAGTCAGCTGAATAATTAGTTGAGGTCGGGGGAGGAAGCATAAAGGAATTTCATAAAATTTACCCAAGACAAAAGTTATTCCATCATCTGTCTCAGATAGTCTGTCCAGATTCTAACTTTATAAATGTAAATAAACTATTGGAGTAATCAATTTTAGTCCCAGTAATTGAGCGTTTTGATTGGGCAGAATAATTAAAATAGAGAAGGTGATTAATAGTTCCTTCGACTCTCACGTATCTCCAGACAACATTTGTTATTGGTATCTTACATTAAATCTGGTAATACTGGCATACGGCTAATGCATTAAAATAAATTACTTCCATAAATAGAAAATATAATCTAAAACATGAACCATTCAGTGAGCTACTTTTAGAAGACTGTTTACTTCAAAACATATAGCTTACAAAAAAAAAAAACCATCTGAAAAGAATTTGTCATCAAAGCACAGGTAAAAATGAGAGAGGGATTAGAATTAGTGAATGATATAAAGATATAAAGCATGTCTTCATACCGGCGGCAAAGATCCTGGAGGCACCTGGTACATCTGAACGGGGGGTGTGGAGGGCGCAGGATGCGAGGGATGAGCTGGCGACTGGCACTGCTGTAGCTGCGGTGGTGCGATGTAAGGATTAGCCCTGCTGCTTACAGCCGTGTGGCGATACGGATTGTATCCTTGTTGGGCCGTTCCTTGTGGTGGGCTTCCAAAATTCGAAGGAGGGAGATTACTAGGCTGAGAAGGCAGGTAAGGATTTATTCCAATTTGTGAAGCAGGTGGAGCACCATATTGCGCCTTTGAAATGGATGATGAAAATGCATTCGACACATCTTGGGATCCAGTTGTAAAAGGCAGAGCCGTTGGGGGTTTGGAGTAGGCTGATTGTCCAGCTGATGCTGCTGCAGTTGTTAACGGGGACTGTCCAATGTTCCCAAAAGGATCACTACTGCTTGATACCTGAGAGAAGTAACTAAATGTCTGTGGGGGAGATGTGTGAGCAGAAGTCTGCCCAAGGAAGCTGTCCTCCTCACCCACATCGGTGGAATCCTCTGCAAGGGAACAGGAGGGCACGTGGTTTAAAGGGATTCTGTCACTCTGTGGACAAGATTCTATTTGGCAGGTCTAGCAATTATACCTCTGATTTTGTTGTTCAAACTTACATTTCTGCCTTAAAGACAATAATGAAAAACTTGTTTTTCTTTTTTCTTTGAAATGAAAAACTAGAAAATACCAGTAAGAAACAACAAAAGGAAGGAACCCTTGCACTCATTCGTAAGCTCACCTCCTAGAGACAAGCACTGTTAATGCTGTTAATATGTCGATACATACCTTTCCATACTTTTAAAATAAGCAGAAATAGTTACATACCATTTATTTGGTAGACATGTATAAATTATGTAGACATATTTGTATATAGCCCTGGTTTCCTGCATTTCTGTAGATTCTTTACCATCTGAGCCACCAGGGAAGCCCATATTTGTACACAGGAGAATTTTTCAAAAAATGGAAACAAAATTTGTACCTACTAGTTTTAGATGTTATTTTGAATGATTTTTTTCCCCAGTAAGAAACAATTCAAACATTATTCCGGTACCCAAATACACAGAACTATTTAAACAGTAACAAGAAGCAGCTATGTACAGATATTAACTCTGTTGACAAGAAAAGGTGTGTCAGGGCTCTTCCCTACAAAGCACTCATTATACAAGTGAACATGAGGTGCTGGCACTCCTGAGGCAAAGTAGGTCAACCATTCACTACCATCCCTAAAACCACACAGGATCACAACCAGGTAATCGTCATTAGAGAATGACAATCAGTATAAAAAAAAGTCATTTCTAACAAAGGGTAGGTCTGCTCACTTCCCTTTACCAAACATGATCTTCACTGTTGGTATTTTGGCACCAAACTATATTATTATTATTCTCTCTTTCGCTACCAAGTTGTAAAATAATATTTTCCTTCAACACGGCCTAAAAAGTCATCTAGTTTTCCTTAGAAGCTCTTTTGAGTCCTTAGCTTGGAACATCACCTTCCTCTTCCTAATCTTTTCTTTCTCCCATCTCAACCCCTTATCTTCAAATCTCTCTAATCTTTCACTACTGGAGGCACAGAGCAGATCAGAACGGTGGACCCCTTCCCAACACACAGGTAGGCTGTGGTCCTTGTCCTTGAAACCTGCCAAAGTGTGACCTTTCAAGCTCTGAGCTCCTTCTTGACCTCTGCTGCTGAATGTGGGCTTCAGCTGTTAGGCTGCTCCCAGTTATATTTCACACATCAATTTAACTGAGATGCTCCACTATTCAAAATACCCCTCTGCACTGTTTCTTCGTAATTAACATATAACTTCCTGAGCAAGGCCCCCTTTCTGCTTTTATCATTCTACTTCTCTGATACATTTCCGGTTCCTATCCTCTCTCTCCATTCCCATGAACCTCACCTGGACTCAGACTTCAGTTCATCCCTCAACATCTGAAAGCAGGGGGAAAACCTCTGTGGTGTCCTTCATCGTTTAAAGCAACTTGGGATCAATCTGATACAAGAAACTTTTCTCTGATTAGCACTGTTTACAAACAAAATACTGATCTCAACAAGCTGCCAGTCTCACCTCAGGGGCACTTTCTAATTACACACCTTTGGCATCAAGACCCATATTTTTAATAAGCACCTGTATACTTGTGACACTCCCAACTCTGTCCCAAACTGAGACTGATCGTATGTGTCCCAGAACCTATTTCCCAGCTGCTTCCTCGGTACTTCTGGCAGGTTCAGACGCATACAGCTCAAGCTGAGTAAACCTCAACCATCATTTTAACTGTCCCCCTTCATGCGCTCCTTTCACAATCTCACTACCTCAACAGATGTCTACCAACATCCATCCAGACGTGAAAACCAGAAACCTTCTCTCTGAGACTCCTCCCTCTCTTCCATTTAATCATTTAGATCTTCAATTAAAGAAGTAAGTACACAGTATCTATTATGTGCCAAGCAGAGCTGTAGCGTGGAGCTGAAACTGAACAAAGAGCCTGTACACTGGACAGTCTGGCCCTCAGTGATTCACTAAGTCCCAACAATCTGACGGTGTAAAAATCTTACTTCTGTTTCCTGCTCTTCACACCCTATGTGGCTGACCAGGGTGAGAGTGCCACTCGCTCCTGCCTGACTCACAGTGGCATCCAGACTGGACACTTCTGCTACAGTCCGCTTTACTCTGGTACAACCTCAGAAAACTCCAGTCTTTCTGAAATGCATCTCTAATGTCACTGCCCTGTTTAGAACCCTCTAAGGGCACCCGCACACCACACAGGATGTATTATGAACTCCTTAATGTGCTGCATGAGGCCCTTCATGACCTGGTTCCCACTAACCACGTGAGCCACTCCCCTGCATTCACTCTAGTCAAAAGGACCTGGGGGGGTGGGGGGCAGGGACTGGCCAAGAGGGAAAGAGTTGGCAGAGAGAGAGAATATGAGCACCTACCTCAAAATCCCACCAAATCTGCAGGTTTCTCTCACACCTCCAGACTTTTACAAATGCCTGTCTCCCCAGACTTCCCACTTTCTATGTATCCTTCAACACTCAGCTCAAGAATCACCTCCTCTGTAAAGTTCTGAAGGTCTAACGGATGTCCACTCCCTGGTCAGCCAGCCCGACAGCCACGGCTCTCACAGCAGCCTATCAGTCCCTCTTTCTAGCCATCACAAACCTGGACCACAACTACTTACACGGCTGGGCAGAGTGTGTCTGTAAAAGTGTGCAGTCACTGGGGACAACGCTATCTGCTCCTCTCTGTCTCTCTGACGCCTGGAACAGGGCCTGGCAAACAAGCTGCTCAGTCCAGGTTTGCTGAGTGAATGAAACTGCTTCCTGTATGCCTCTTTCACTGACACTGATTCATCGCTGCTTCCAATGCCATCGGTTCTCCTTTTGTCTCTGGAAACTCACTGAATGGACTTCTAGTGATCAAATCTTTGTTAAAGGTAGAAAAATATTTGTTAAAGAATTAGTCCTAAAACTAATTTTCTTATTAAAAAATAAACCATCTCCAAGAAACAATAGCTTTCAAGACACGTAAGTTACACTATACTTGACAATGAAGATGTTAACCATGTACTGACAGTGACAAACAAAATATTATAAAGGAACACGAGCATGAACCAAACATTTGTGAAACAGAGGATGGTAAGAGAATCCCATGTACAGCCATACTTATTTCTGCAACCTACAGAAGCATTCTGCTCCAGCCATGCTGGTCCTCCACCAAAAATGGCAATGTGGAACCTTTCAGCCACACTATCAAAACAAGACAAACATATTCCTAACTCCCACCCTTTCATTCATTCAAGTCTCTATAGGAAACAATCTGCCTACAGCATACCAAGATGTGTTCTAGGTATAAGCTCCTGCTCTCTCATGGAGCTTACATGCTAATGGGACAAGATAAACAAAGATGTGGACATGTCAGGTGGTAAGCACCAAGAAGAAACGTGACACCAGAGAAGGAGAACCATCGTGTACTGCTCCGGTTCGCCCTTTTTCACCTCTCCATGAAACTTTCCTTGGTCCTCCAAATAAATTATTCAAGAGAAAAATATTCACTATTTCCTGAGGAGCTATGTGCTGGGCACTAAACAAGACCCTAGAAATAAAAAGGTAAATAAGTCATAGCTGCAAACTTCACTACAAGTCACAGTCCAAATAAACAGGCAGACATGCTAACTTTACAAACGTTTATGCAACATGATGTGCCAGACACTATATTCAGTGCTTCACAAAAATCAATTCCATTCTCATAACAGCCCTGGGAGGCTGTACATGTATGGAAAACGAAGCACAGAGAGGTGAAGTAACATGCCTGAGATGACACAGAAAGTTACTGCCAGGGCTAGGGCTGGAATACAGGCGGTGCTCCTTAAACACCAGCCCTGGGTTATGCGGCATAATCATGAAAACGCAAGCTGCGCAGACACTAACAAAGATACGTACCAAGTGCTAAGATGAACACAAGAGTGGTACCTAAGAACAAGCAAGAGCTTCTAACAGAAAATGAGGCACGGCCTTGAAAGATGACTGTGTTCTCTACCTCTGCTTTGCAAGTACTATCCTAAGAGATAGTCTACTGTACCGGAGGAGAGGGGGGACTGATCTACCTTCCCTGCAAGCACCTGGCTATGTTTAAAAAAAAAGCGTGAGGAATGCCAGTGCAGGAGCAGCCAGCACTTGAACACTCCCTGTGACGAAGAGCCTGGCGCCCGCCCCCAAGACCCCAAAGTCCCGAAGCTACTCAAATCTGACCACTAACTGCCCTGACAAGGAAGCAGAGGGTCGGATCCGGGCAAAGGAAAACCTCTTGTCCGACCCTTCACCTCACGCCCCCCGCCCACACTTGCCCCACCGGATCTCCATCTCCTTACTACCTCCGGGCAAGAGCAGGGAGGCCGAGGCAGCGGCGGCTTGGGTGACTGGGATAAAGGGCACGTTGAAGCTGAACTCCGTGGCCGAGGAGGAGAAAAGTAAGTTAGTGCCCGACGAGGAGGCCGAGGCGGCGCCACCGCCACCGTTAGGTTTCCTCTCAGCCATGGCTGCGGCCCACCGTCCGTTACACGTCTACGGGCGGCCGGTGCGGAAACACCGGCCGGAAACTGAGCGCAGTCGGGGCCAACACACTTCCGCACTTGCGCACAAGGGCCGGAACTCCGGGCGCTCGCTCAGCTTCCCTTTGCCTTCGCCAACGGGGCCGCCAGAAAGTAACATGGCGGCGCCGACCTCGCGCCTGGGTCCTAGCACGTGACAACCTCGACCACTGCCCGGGCGGGGCCGCAGAGGCTGGGGCTGGAGCGTGGGAGTTGGGGTGCTGCTGTTTGTGAATAAAAGTACGAATCGACGCTGCAGATCTCGGGTTGCAGGGGGCGCTCTGTGTTTCCATAAAGTACCCACAGGAGCGTTTAACTAGGTAAGAGTTTGAGGAAGTGCGAAAGCCCGCACGTATAGGTAACAGATTGCTAGCAGCAGACCAAGGGAGGACTGGAGGTGCGGGGGCCATTTGTGGCCAAGGTATAGACCAACTCACCCGCTCTGACCAAATATCCCCATCTAACCCATCCACACTTTCTGCACTGAACTGAATTCTTGTCTTTGGTCCAGAAACTGAAATGGTAAAACTTACAGAAAATACACCAGAGGATTTCTTATTTGTTAACTAATAATGTCTCGTGAATGCATAATCTGCGGAGAAATCCCTGTATTTTTTACCTGCTGCTGCTATCTGTTGGAGAATAAATTTTAGATGGTTTTTGTTTTCACCAGAAGGGGGGAGAAAAAATGGTAAAACTTCTGCAGATTTTAAGCCAAAAAGCGAAAAGAGGGAATTGATGTTTGGGTGTGTGACTTTTTAACAGTTTTCTGTAGTGGTGGTGATGGTTTAATGGCTAAGTCGTGTCCACCTCTTTACCCATCCACAATAATCTGACCAGTTTAATCCTAAAATACACTGTGGATAATTTGGATATGATTATCTTTCATATAGTTAGATTATGAAAGAAAAAAACACAACTTCTTGGAGGATAGGAGAAAGCTATAGGAGAAACCCCAAAGAAAGCTTTGAAATAACGACACTATCATGTCCCTCAGCTGTTCACACCAGTTCAGTCACTCAGTCATGTCCAACTCTTTACGACCCCATGGACTGCAGCATACCAGGCTTCCCTGTCCATTACCAACTCCCAGAGCTTGCTCAAACTCATGTTCATTGAGTCGGTGATGCCATGCAACCATCTCATCCTCTGTCTGCCCCTTCTCCTCCTACCTTCAATCTTTCCCAGCATCAGGGTCTTTTTCCAATGAGTCAGTTCTTCGAAACAGGTGGCCAAAATATCAGAGCTTTGGCATCAGTCTTTCCAATGAATATTTAGAACTGATTTCCTTTAGATTGACTTGTTGGATCTCCTTGCAGTCCAAGGGACTCTCAAGAGTCTTCTCCAACACCACAGTTCAAAAGCNGTTCTTCGAAACAGGTGGCCAAAATATCAGAGCTTTGGCATCAGTCTTTCCAATGAATATTTAGAACTGATTTCCTTTAGATTGACTTGTTGGATCTCCTTGCAGTCCAAGGGACTCTCAAGAGTCTTCTCCAACACCACAGTTCAAAAGCATCAATTCTTTGGCCCTCAGCTTTCTTAATGGTCCAACTCTCACATCCATACATGACTATTGGAAAAACCGTAGCTTTGACTAGATAGACCTTTGTCGGGAAAGTAATGTCTGCTTTTTAACATAGTACCCGTTTATTACCTAATAACTATTTAGTATGCTTACTGTCAAAAAAACAACAAAAAGCTAAAGAAAGCACTGAAGGGTGTCACGGGTTGCTGGTACATGTGACTAGGCCACCCAGATTTGTTAACTGGCACTTATGTGGAGGAGGAATTAACTTTTCATATCTTCATGACAGGCAGTGGTACAAGTTAAAGCAAGGTACCCACCAGGCTTCCCAGGTGACACTAATGGTGAAGAACCCACCTGCCAATGCAGAAGACGTAAGAGATGTGGGTTCGTTCCCCGGGTGGGAAAGATCCCCTGGAGGTTGGCATGGCAATCCACTCCAGTATTCTTGCCTGAAGAATCCCATGGACAGAGGAGCCTGGTGGGCTACAGTCCATGNCTGCCAATGCAGAAGACGTAAGAGATGTGGGTTCGGTCCCCGGGTGGGAAAGATCCCCTGGAGGTTGGCATGGCAATCCACTCCAGTATTCTTGCCTGAAGAATCCCATGGACAGAGGAGCCTGGTGGGCTACAGTCCATGGGGTCGCAGAGTCAGACACGACTAAGTGATGTGGCGTGCATGCTGGCACCCACCAGGCTGGGAGGACCTGTCAAGTCCTTGAGAATACAGTTCTGGGTGACAAAAGCTTTATATCTCAAAGGGGCAGAAAGAAGATTTATAGTAGCTGACTTTCTAAAGTAACTACTTAAAGGAGGTTCAGGGGCCTCTATACCTATCACCTGGTTTAGTTCAGAACTGTCAGTTCTCCCTGCATTGTTGAGCTTTCTCATGCAGGCATTTTAAGAGGGACAGGGTTCATCCTAGGGACATGGCCTTAAGCTGTTAGTAGCCATGGTAGAGTTTGGTCAAGGGGTCTTTGCCATTACTGTGAGTGGTCAAGGTGGTATACTAAACCCTGGAGATAACATGGTACATAAGATAGACACAGGACCTTTCCTTCTTGCAGCTTACAGTCTGGTCAGAAAGACAGACAACTAGACACACAATAACAATAAAGTGTGATGAAAGTGATAATGTAAAATTTCCAAAAGTGTCTTATGTGGAGTATTGACACCATCAGGAGAGGGAGTTGTAACCTTTCTAGGGGAGGGATAGCAAGTATTTAGAACAATCAGACCATCAACAAAGGGCTTACCTTGTCTGGAGCCACATGAAAGGCTTTCCTGAAGAAAACATATTTAAGTTGACACCTGAAAGTGAATGAGTAGAAGTTAACCAGAAAAGCTGGAGGAGAGGGGTTGGAGGATGTGGTAAGAGACAATTAACAGATAAAATTACTGTATGTAGGGATGCCTTAAGAGGCCATATTTGAATGTAATAAAAGAAACCTGATTTACAGCATGGCTCGAGCCCAGTGAACAAGTGGGAGAAAGCCTGGAGATAAGAATGAAAAGTAGATCAAGGCCAACTGATACACAGTCCTTACAAGTTAAGAACAAAAGGGACTGAAAGAAAGGTTTAAAGGGTGGAGAAATAATATTTGTTCTGCAGAAAGTTCACTCTGACTTCAGTGTAATAAAATAGATAAGGAAAGAGGAAACCTGAGCATAGAAAGAACAGTTGGCAGCCTGCTGCAGTGGCCAGCTGAGCAATGATGGTGACTCAAAAGAGAGCAATTGCAGTCGGAGTGAACAGAAATAGGAGTGATTCCTGGGCAAAGATGTCAGACTGAGCAGCTGGATCTTCATTTTCTTCCTAAAACTCTGTTGAAAGCACAAACAGTTTTGTTTGATTTGTAGTTGTTGTTGTTTGTATTTTTAGGCATACACCCGTAAGAATGAGGAGAATGTGGGAAGATTTGACAGCAACAAGATTTTACCAAAAAAAAAAAACCCAAAGGGCAAGTAGTAGATGATTTAGCAAACCGGTAATGGGGAGAGCTCAAAAGCAACATTATTTGTACCATAGGCTCACCAAAAAGTTTAGGACCTGATAACCTCAGGCACCTCTGGAAGTGGCGGTCCAGTGGAAAACAGAGGTCCTGGAATTAGGAGGATTGGAGAAAACTTTTTAAACAGATCCCCTCCCCCCACTCTGACCCCCCCCTACTCTAGACTACTGACCATCCGCCTTAAAGGAAAAAGACTGAGTGTTCCTTCTGGACAGGCTAAAACGGAAGATTAAGCAACTATGTACTTACTAAGTAATAAAACACTTCCACAACCCTAGACTGTAGTCCACCAGGCTTCTCTGTCCATGGATTTCCCTGGCAAGAATATTGGAGTTGGCTGCCATTCCCTTCTCCAAGGGATCTTCCCCACCCAGGGATCAAACCTGGGTCTCCTGCATTGCAAACAGATTCTTTACTGTCTGAGCCACCAGGGAAGCCCAAAACAGGAGGAAGATTGAACAAATAGGTACATACTGAGTAATAAAACACTCTCTTCCACAATCCCAGACCAATTTTCCACTTAGCTCCCAAAACACTAGATGCCAGGTCTTCAACTTCTCAGCAGGAGATTAGCAGACTCTTCTTGGGGTCATGTGAACAAACATCTGGAGATAATTAAATCAGGGCTCCCCAGTAAGACAGCCCAGACAGCATGTGATCTGCTCAGTTGTTCAGTCGTATCCGGCTCTTTGCAATGCCATGGACTGTAGCCCACCAGGCTCTTCTGTCCATGGCATTTTCCAGGCAAGAACACTGGAGTGGGTTGCCATTTCCTCCTCCAGAGGCTCTTCCAGACACAGGGATCAAACCTGCGTCTCCGGCATTGGCAGGCAGGTTCTTTACCACTGAGCCACCCAGGAAGCCCAGGCAGATCACCCCATAATTTAGCTCACAATCAGCTAGCCCAGAATTCCCCTGCCACTAGCCCAAATGTCTCTTCTTGGCCACTGATTCAGACATCTGGCCTCAACTCAGCTCAAAATGAACCCTAAGTGCTCGTGAGCCGCTGGTGGTTCCTGCACCTGCCCCCACTCTTAGTATTTGCTCCTGCAAGTGCACCTCCTGCAATCAGAGCTGCAGCTCCTGCTGCCCTGTGGGCAACGCCAAGTGTGCCCAGGGGTGCGTCTGCATATGGGCAGCAGAAACGGGCTGCTGCTGAGCCTAATGTAGGGAAAGCCTGATCCCAGATGTAAATAGAGAAGCACCTACAAATCTCCACTTACAATTTTTTATTCTACTACCCAGACCCTCTTGCTACATTCCTATTTCCATGAAATATTCATATAAGTATTTTTATACAAATTAATGCTTTTGAACTGTGGTATTGGAGAAAACTCTTGAGAGTCCCTTGGACTGCAAGGAGATCAAACCAGTCAATCCTAAAGGAAATCAGTTCTGAATATTCATTTGAAGGATGGATGCTGGAGCGGAAGCTCCAATACCTGCCACCTGAGGTGAAGAACTGACTCATTAGAAAAGACCCTGATGCTGGGAAAGAATGAAGGCAGGAGGAGAAGAGCACAACAGAGAATCAGATGGTTGGATGGCATCACCGACTCAATGGACATGAGTTTGAGCAAGCTCTGGGAGTTGGTAATGGACAGGGAACCCTAGCATGCTGCAGTCCATGGGGTCACAGAGTCAGACACAATTGAGCGACTGAACTGATTCATATAAAAATAAACTCATCTAGACAAAAAATAACCACCAGACCCATTTAACCTGCTCTGAGCTCCCAAACGCCTTTTTAGTCCCCACCCTTTTTTGTTCAGGCATTCATTCAGCAAATTCTATTATGTGAACTTGCCCTTGTGCCAGACATGGGGGATACAAGCACGGCCAGACCAGCGGGGCCCTGACAGTTGACACCCTAGGGAGCAGCCGCCCCCTCTTCCACACTCACATCCACCTGGCGAAGCAGGTAAACAGGGAGGACGAGGCACAGGAGACTGGAGGGAAAGTGTGCTAATTTCTGATTCAGGGAACAGAGCAACAGGTGGACAAAGTGGAACATAAAAATGGAGATACCCAGCAATTAGATAGATGGCCCTAAAACTGAAGAAAGAAGTCCAGCATCAGCTCACATGTGACTGATTTGGAAACTGGGGGTAGTGGGCAAAGAGCCTCATGCTCTGTCGATGTCAGAAATGGCCATTCTTTTGGAGGAGGGATTGTGTTGCTTTCTATGCAAGGTGGCATACTGGGTGTTAATTCAGGCTGACAGGTGTGATCAGAAGAAGCACAGGTGGGAGGCAGTCCCCACACTTTAAATGTGTTTACCACACGATTGAGAAGAGCCATTAACCTGAAAGACAGTGATCCAGACATAACCCACAAAAGGAACAGGAAATGGTAATTTAGAAGAAATAACCCACACAGGAAGGCAGGGACTTTTAAAAAAATCTATCAGTAATATCTTCAGAGGGATCTGCAACCAAGAAACAGGATCAGGGTGCTGTTTAAGAAAGAAAAGAAATATTTAGGGAACAAACAAACTAAGTATAGGAAAATAAATACGAGAAATTTTCTCAAAAAAGAAACACAAAAAGACAAACAGATGGAAACTAGGCGAGAAACCTAAGAAAACTAGAGTACCAGGCAAGAAAAACCAGTATTTGCATTTTAAGAGCTCTGCTAAAAAAGACAGAACATGCAGGGGAGGGAATCATCAAGAAAAAAAATTATATCCAGAAATGAAGGATACAGGTTTCCAAATTAAAAGGGTTTAGTGGGACTTCCCTGGCAGTCCAGTGGTTCAGACTTCACATTCCAACGCGGGAGGTGCCGGTTCGATCTCTGGTCAGGAAGCCAAGATCCCACATGCCTCATGGCCAAAAAATCAAAACAGAAAACATAAGCCATATTGTAATAAGTCTGGGAAACACTTTAAAAATGGTCCATTAAAAAATAAATCTTTGGACTTCCCCGGTGGCACTGCTGTGCTCTGTTACTCAGTAGTCTCCAACTCATTGCAACCCCATGGACTGTAGCGGGCCAGGCTCCTCTGTCCAAGGGATTCTCCAGGCAAGAATACTGGAGTGGGTTGCCATTTCCTTCTCCAAGGGATCATCTCGACCCAGGGACTGAACTCCTGTCTCTTTCGTCTCGTGCATTGGCAAGCAGATTCTTTACCACTAACACTGCCTGGGACAGGGTTCAATCTCTGGTCCGGGAAGCTTCCACAAGCCGAGAAACAGCTAAGCCATCACACTGCAACTTCTGAGCCCTGCGCGCCGCAACTACTGAAGGCCACGCCCCTAAAGCCCGTGCGCTGCAGTGAAAAGTAGCCCCCACTCACCACAACTACAGAAAGCCTGCGCAAAGCAAGGAAGACCCAGCACAGCCAAAAATTTTTAAAAAATTTTTAATCTTAAAAAAAGGGGGGGAGAGGGGAGGGGGCTGGTTCAGTATTCAGCACAATAGCTGAAAAACCACATCTGAGCGCAGGAGACAAAAATCCATACAGATTCTGGAAGGATAAAAACAGGTCAGATGCAAAGAAATTCGGCTCCCAAAATATTTACCTCTCAAGCAGACTTTCTAAGAATATGATGGAGAGGCTCCACCAAAAATAAAGGAATAAGGCTAAGTCTTCCTACATGGGCTGCAAGTAACAGGATATCCAACACAGGTGTACAGGGGAATTCAAGCACATTCCCACACAAAAAGACCCAAAAATGCAATGGTTCAAACAAATATTCCTTTCTCACTCACACAAGAGTACATATTGGTGACCACCTTTTGTCTTCAACATAGTGCTTCTGAGGCTGCCCCCCAAGGCAAGAAGAGGTGAGCTCAGTTCAGAGACAAATGTCCCGTGTTGCTTTTCTGGCCAAACTGTGAGGTGTGTGGGATCTCAGTTCCCAACCAGGATACAACCCATGACCGCTGCAGTGAAAACACGGAGTCTTAACCACTGGACCGCCAGAGTCCAAATGTCCCTTAACAGAAATGAGACAGACGTTAACACACATCACTTTTGGTCACTTTCCACTAGTGTGAACTTCGACAAAAGGCACTCCCTTTGGGTACAAGAAGAGCTGGGAAATAACCCTCCACACTTGGGTAGCCACAATTCTGGTGACTACAGTTCTATAATAATGGAGGAAGAAGGTTTTGGTGGGCAAATGACAATTGCCAAGGCAGTCTCTCCCTCTGACCACCATTTACCAAGCCTCTGGCTCAGACGGTAAAGCATCTGCCCGCAGTGCGGGAGACCCGGGTTTGATTCCTGGGTTGGGAAGATCCCCTGGAGAAGGAAATGGCAATCCACTCCAGCACTCTTGCCTAGAAAATCACACGGACGGAGGAGCCTGAAAGGCTACAGTTGATGGGGTTGCAAAGAGTCAGACTGAGTGACTTCACTTTCACTTTCACTTCCCAAATGGAACATACTCCTGCCCCAAGGGTGGCAACCAGCTGCCTTCAGCTTAAAAGTCCAGGATCTCTGGGCAGCTCAGCTTTTCCCAGTGACTCTGGATGTGGTTCCTCAGGACTATGAGACACTAAGTAGATGGTTGTGGAGCAAGAACAGGGTAACTGAAATGGAGACTTCCACTAGGAATCGAAGAAGAATGGAAAGCACAGTACTCTCTGTTTCATAGAAATGATTGAGTCCTTCTAGACAAAAACTGAAAATACCCCTGCCCTGACAGTGGAGAATATTTGTGGTTAGTCCTGGCTGTCTTTAGTTTGGTTCTCTGTAAATAACCCCCACCCCATCCACAGTCCTTACTGGCCCTGGCTTTGCCCTCTGGGGGGTTTCTCCTTGACCATGGTCATCCAAGGCCATAAGTGAAGTGGCATTGGGAAGTACATCCTTGTTAGGGGCAGTACAGCTTTGGCAGTTTACTTCCTGTTGGTATGAGTTTGAAGCCTGAAACTTGCTTTCAGGCTTGAACAGTTACAGACTCTTTGGACCAGCCCCTGGTTTGCTGTTTCCAGTAAAGTAACTTCCGTGTCTGACCTGAGCTCTTTTTTTTCTGAGCGTAACAGTGGTTACTCTGGCTTCCCTGATAACTCAGTTGGTAAAGAATCCGCCTGCAATGCAGCAGACCCCGGTTCAATTCCTGGGTCGGGAAGATCCCTGGAGAAGGGATAGCCTTACCCACTCCAGAATTCCTGGGCTTCCCTTGTGGCTCAGCTGGTAAAGAATCTGCCTGCAGTGCAGGAGACCTAGGTTCAATCCCTGGGTTGGGAAGATCCCCTGGAGAAGGGAAAGGCTACCCACTCCGGTATTTTGGCCTAGAGAAATCTACAGACTGTATAGTCCATGGGGGTCAAAAAGAGTCGCTCACAACTGAGTGACTTTCAATGGTGGTTAACTCGAGGTCATTTAAAACCAAGCTACAATCTTGATCTGACCTTTGCTTCAAAGCTAGATTCTTTAGTTTACCTGAGAAGTCTTAAAGGAGTGATCCTTGAAAACACCTTTGAATAAATTCTCCTTGAGTTTGAATACCACATTGTTTTCTTTCAGTCCAGGAAGGCCCCAATTTCTCCTGTGCTTACAGCTCTCTTGATCTTGTGGCTGTGCCCACCTGTGGTTACTAAGCATTAGAAATGTGGCTATTTGAATTGAGATGAACTATCAGTATATAATAGACTCTGGATTTTGATGAATTAGATTAAAAAAGATAAAGTCTTCACATGGATTATTTGTACAGATTACAATATTTTTATATGTTGGGTTAAAGTGAAAGTAAAAGTCACTCAGTCGTGTCTGACTCTTTGTGACTCCATGGACTATACACTCCATGGAATTCTCCAGGCCAGAATAATGGAATGGGTTCCTGTGCGTCTGCATATGGGCAGCAGAAACGGGCTGCTGCTGAGCCTAATGTAGGGAAAGCCTGATCCCAGATGTAAATAGAGAAGCACCTACAAATCTCCACTTACAATTTTTTATTCTACTACCCAGACCCTCTTGCTACATTCCTATTTCCATGAAATATTCATATAAGTATTTTTATACAAATTAATGCTTTTGAACTGTGGTATTGGAGAAAACTCTTGAGAGTCCCTTGGACTGCAAGGAGATCAAACCAGTCAATCCTAAAGGAAATCAGTTCTGAATATTCATTTGAAGGATGGATGCTGGAGCGGAAGCTCCAATACCTGCCACCTGAGGTGAAGAACTGACTCATTAGAAAAGACCCTGATGCTGGGAAAGAATGAAGGCAGGAGGAGAAGAGCACAACAGAGAATCAGATGGTTGGATGGCATCACCGACTCAATGGACATGAGTTTGAGCAAGCTCTGGGAGTTGGTAATGGACAGGGAACCCTAGCATGCTGCAGTCCATGGGGTCACAGAGTCAGACACAATTGAGCGACTGAACTGATTCATATAAAAATAAACTCATCTAGACAAAAAATAACCACCAGACCCATTTAACCTGCTCTGAGCTCCCAAACGCCTTTTTAGTCCCCACCCTTTTTTGTTCAGGCATTCATTCAGCAAATTCTATTATGTGAACTTGCCCTTGTGCCAGACATGGGGGATACAAGCACGGCCAGACCAGCGGGGCCCTGACAGTTGACACCCTAGGGAGCAGCCGCCCCCTCTTCCACACTCACATCCACCTGGCGAAGCAGGTAAACAGGGAGGACGAGGCACAGGAGACTGGAGGGAAAGTGTGCTAATTTCTGATTCAGGGAACAGAGCAACAGGTGGACAAAGTGGAACATAAAAATGGAGATACCCAGCAATTAGATAGATGGCCCTAAAACTGAAGAAAGAAGTCCAGCATCAGCTCACATGTGACTGATTTGGAAACGGGGGGTAGTGGGCAAAGAGCCTCATGCTCTGTCGATGTCAGAAATGGCCATTCTTTTGGAGGAGGGTTTGTGTTGCTTTCTATGCAAGGTGGCATACTGGGTGTTAATTCAGGCTGACAGGTGTGATCAGAAGAAGCACAGGTGGGAGGCAGTCCCCACACTTTAAATGTGTTTACCACACGATTGAGAAGAGCCATTAACCTGAAAGACAGTGATCCAGACATAACCCACAAAAGGAACAGGAAATGGTAATTTAGAAGAAATAACCCACACAGGAAGGCAGGGACTTTTAAAAAAATCTATCAGTAATATCTTCAGAGGGATCTGCAACCAAGAAACAGGATCAGGGTGCTGTTTAAGAAAGAAAAGAAATATTTAGGGAACAAACAAACTAAGTATAGGAAAATAAATACGAGAAATTTTCTCAAAAAAGAAACACAAAAAGACAAACAGATGGAAACTAGGCGAGAAACCTAAGAAAACTAGAGTACCAGGCAAGAAAAACCAGTATTTGCATTTTAAGAGCTCTGCTAAAAAAGACAGAACATGCAGGGGAGGGAATCATCAAGAAAAAAAATTATATCCAGAAATGAAGGATACAGGTTTCCAAATTAAAAGGGTTTAGTGGGACTTCCCTGGCAGTCCAGTGGTTCAGACTTCACATTCCAACGCGGGAGGTGCCGGTTCGATCTCTGGTCAGGAAGCCAAGATCCCACATGCCTCATGGCCAAAAAATCAAAACAGAAAACATAAGCCATATTGTAATAAGTCTGGGAAACACTTTAAAAATGGTCCATTAAAAAATAAATCTTTGGACTTCCCCGGTGGCACTGCTGTGCTCTGTTACTCAGTAGTCTCCAACTCATTGCAACCCCATGGACTGTAGCGGGCCAGGCTCCTCTGTCCAAGGGATTCTCCAGGCAAGAATACTGGAGTGGGTTGCCATTTCCTTCTCCAAGGGATCATCTCGACCCAGGGACTGAACTCCTGTCTCTTTCGTCTCGTGCATTGGCAAGCAGATTCTTTACCACTAACACTGCCTGGGACAGGGTTCAATCTCTGGTCCGGGAAGCTTCCACAAGCCGAGAAACAGCTAAGCCATCACACTGCAACTTCTGAGCCCTGCGCGCCGCAACTACTGAAGGCCACGCCCCTAAAGCCCGTGCGCTGCAGTGAAAAGTAGCCCCCACTCACCACAACTACAGAAAGCCTGCGCAAAGCAAGGAAGACCCAGCACAGCCAAAAATTTTTAAAAAATTTTTAATCTTAAAAAAAGGGGGGGAGAGGGGAGGGGCTGGTTCAGTATTCAGCACAATAGCTGAAAAACCACATCTGAGCGCAGGAGACAAAAATCCATACAGATTCTGGAAGGATAAAAACAGGTCAGATGCAAAGAAATTCGGCTCCCAAAATATTTACCTCTCAAGCAGACTTTCTAAGAATATGATGGAGAGGCTCCACCAAAAATAAAGGAATAAGGCTAAGTCTTCCTACATGGGCTGCAAGTAACAGGATATCCAACACAGGTGTACAGGGGAATTCAAGCACATTCCCACACAAAAAGACCCAAAAATGCAATGGTTCAAACAAATATTCCTTTCTCACTCACACAAGAGTACATATTGGTGACCACCTTTTGTCTTCAACATAGTGCTTCTGAGGCTGCCCCCCAAGGCAAGAAGAGGTGAGCTCAGTTCAGAGACAAATGTCCCGTGTTGCTTTTCTGGCCAAACTGTGAGGTGTGTGGGATCTCAGTTCCCAACCAGGATACAACCCATGACCGCTGCAGTGAAAACACGGAGTCTTAACCACTGGACCGCCAGAGTCCAAATGTCCCTTAACAGAAATGAGACAGACGTTAACACACATCACTTTTGGTCACTTTCCACTAGTGTGAACTTCGACAAAAGGCACTCCCTTTGGGTACAAGAAGAGCTGGGAAATAACCCTCCACACTTGGGTAGCCACAATTCTGGTGACTACAGTTCTATAATAATGGAGGAAGAAGGTTTTGGTGGGCAAATGACAATTGCCAAGGCAGTCTCTCCCTCTGACCACCATTTACCAAGCCTCTGGCTCAGACGGTAAAGCATCTGCCCGCAGTGCGGGAGACCCGGGTTTGATTCCTGGGTTGGGAAGATCCCCTGGAGAAGGAAATGGCAATCCACTCCAGCACTCTTGCCTAGAAAATCACACGGACGGAGGAGCCTGAAAGGCTACAGTTGATGGGGTTGCAAAGAGTCAGACTGAGTGACTTCACTTTCACTTTCACTTCCCAAATGGAACATACTCCTGCCCCAAGGGTGGCAACCAGCTGCCTTCAGCTTAAAAGTCCAGGATCTCTGGGCAGCTCAGCTTTTCCCAGTGACTCTGGATGTGGTTCCTCAGGACTATGAGACACTAAGTAGATGGTTGTGGAGCAAGAACAGGGTAACTGAAATGGAGACTTCCACTAGGAATCGAAGAAGAATGGAAAGCACAATACTCTCTGTTTCATAGAAATGATTGAGTCCTTCTAGACAAAAACTGAAAATACCCCTGCCCTGACAGTGGAGAATATTTGTGGTTAGTCCTGGCTGTCTTTAGTTTGGTTCTCTGTAAATAACCCCCACCCCATCCACAGTCCTTACTGGCCCTGGCTTTGCCCTCTGGGGGGTTTCTCCTTGACCATGGTCATCCAAGGCCATAAGTGAAGTGGCATTGGGAAGTACATCCTTGTTAGGGGCAGTACAGCTTTGGCAGTTTACTTCCTGTTGGTATGAGTTTGAAGCCTGAAACTTGCTTTCAGGCTTGAACAGTTACAGACTCTTTGGACCAGCCCCTGGTTTGCTGTTTCCAGTAAAGTAACTTCCGTGTCTGACCTGAGCTCTTTTTTTTCTGAGCGTAACAGTGGTTACTCTGGCTTCCCTGATAACTCAGTTGGTAAAGAATCCGCCTGCAATGCAGCAGACCCCGGTTCAATTCCTGGGTCGGGAAGATCCCTGGAGAAGGGATAGCCTTACCCACTCCAGAATTCCTGGGCTTCCCTTGTGGCTCAGCTGGTAAAGAATCTGCCTGCAGTGCAGGAGACCTAGGTTCAATCCCTGGGTTGGGAAGATCCCCTGGAGAAGGGAAAGGCTACCCACTCCGGTATTTTGGCCTAGAGAAATCTACAGACTGTATAGTCCATGGGGGTCAAAAAGAGTCGCTCACAACTGAGTGACTTTCAATGGTGGTTAACTCGAGGTCATTTAAAACCAAGCTACAATCTTGATCTGACCTTTGCTTCAAAGCTAGATTCTTTAGTTTACCTGAGAAGTCTTAAAGGAGTGATCCTTGAAAACACCTTTGAATAAATTCTCCTTGAGTTTGAATACCACATTGTTTTCTTTCAGTCCAGGAAGGCCCCAATTTCTCCTGTGCTTACAGCTCTCTTGATCTTGTGGCTGTGCCCACCTGTGGTTACTAAGCATTAGAAATGTGGCTATTTGAATTGAGATGAACTATCAGTATATAATAGACTCTGGATTTTGATGAATTAGATTAAAAAAGATAAAGTCTTCACATGGATTATTTGTACAGATTACAATATTTTTATATGTTGGGTTAAAGTGAAAGTAAAAGTCACTCAGTCGTGTCTGACTCTTTGTGACTCCATGGACTATACACTCCATGGAATTCTCCAGGCCAGAATAATGGAATGGGTTCCGTTCAGTTCAGTCAATCAGTCATGTCCAACTCTGCGACCCCATGGACTGCAGCACACCAGGCCTCCCTGTCCATCACCAACTCCCGGAGTTCACCCAAACTCATGTCCATCGAGTTGGTGATGCCATCCAACCATCTCATCCTCTGTTTTCCCCTTCTCCTCCTGCCCCCAATCCCTCCCAGCATCAGAGTTTTTTCCAGTGAGTCAACTCTTTGCATGAGGTGGCCAACGTATTGGAGTTTCAGCCTCAGCATCAGTCCTTCCAATGAACACCCAGGACTGGTCTCCTTTAGGATGGACTGGTTGGATCTCCTGACAGTCCAAGGGACTCTCAAGAGTCTTCTCCAACACCACAGTTCAAAAGCATCAATTCTTCAGCACTCAGCTTTCTTCACAGTCCAACTCTCACATCCATACATGACCACTGGAAAAACCATAGCCTTGACTAGACGGACCTTTGTTGGCAAAGTAATATCTCTGCTTTTTAACATGCTATCTAGGTTGTTCATAACTTTCCTTCCAAGGAGTAAGTGTCTTTTAATTTCATGGCTGCAGTCACCATCTGCAGTGATTTTGGAGCCCAGAAAATAAAGTCTGACACTGTTTCCTCTGTTTCTCCATCTATTTCCCAGGAAGTGATGGGACCAGATGCCATAATCTTCGTTTTCTGAATGTTGAGCTTTAAGCCAACTTTTTCACTCTCTCACTTTCATCAAGAGGCCTTTTAGTTCCTCTTCACTTTCTGCCATAAGGGTGGTGTCATCTGCATATCTGAGGTTATTGATATTTCTCCCGGCAATCTTGATTCCAGCTTGTGCTTCTTCGAGCCCAGGATTTCTCATGATGTACTCTGCATATAAGTTAAATAAGTAGGGTGACAATATAAAGCCTTGACGTATTCCTTTTCCTATTTGGAACCAATCTGTTATTCCATGTCCAGTTCTAGCTGTTGCTTCCTGACCTGCATATAGGTTTCTCAAGAGGCAGGTCAAGTGGTCTGCTATTCCCATCTCTTTCAGAATTTTCCACAGTTTATTGTGATCCACACAGTCAAAGGCTTTGGGATAGTCAATAAAGCAGAAATAGATGTTTTTCTGAAACCCTCTTGCTTTTTCAATGATCCAGTGGATGTTGGCAATTTGATCTCTGGTTCCTCTGCCTTTTCTAAAACCAGCTTGAACAATGGAGTGGGTAGCCTTTCCCTTCTCCAGGGGATCTTCCCAACCTAGGGATCGAACCCAGGTCTCCCTCATTGCAGGCAGATTCTTTACCAGCTGAGACACAAGGGAAATCCATTTGGGTTAAATATATTATTAAAATTAGTATTACCACTCTGTGCCAGAGCAATGTCCGTTCTTTTTCTCTGCATTGAAAGGACTGCTGCTGCTGCTGCTGCTGCTGCTGCTAAGTCGCTTTAGTCGTGTCTGACTCTGTGCAACCCCATAGATGGCAATCCACCAGGCTCCCCCATCCCTGGGATTCTCCAGGCATGAATAGTGGAGTGGGTTGCCATTTCCGTCTCCAATGCATGAAAGTGAAAATTGAAAGAGAAGTCGCTCAGTCATGTCCAACTCCTAGCAACCCCATGGACTGCAGCCTACCAGGCTCCTCCACCCATGGGATTTTCCAGGCAAGAGTACTGGAGTGGGGTGCCATTGCCTTCTCTGATTGAAAGGACTATTTATCCTTTTAAATGTATTCAGAAAGTCAGTTCATTTAAAAAAAAAAGCGTTGTTTCTTTTTACTTTTTAAAATTTAACTTTTAAATTACATATGTGGTTTGCACAATATATCTGGGAGACTGAATACAACAATGGCCAGACTGCATTTAACAATAGAACTCTGACCCATATCCTCTGACAGTAGAGCAATGGATTGGTAAGTGCCAACTTTCCTATTTGTTTCCCTCACTCCCCAGAAAATAAGGATGGTTAGAAATTCCTCCTTGGAAATTCCCTGGCAGTCCAGTGGTTAGCATTTGGCACTTTCACTGCTGGGGCCTAGGTTCAGTCCCTGGTCGGGAAACTAAGATCCTGCAAGCCATACTGCATGGTCAAAAAATAAAGAAAATTACTCCTCCCTTTTGTTTTCTAAGAAAGGGCTAACTGTAAAGGAGGCTCTTGCACTTACCAAAATAAGACTAACCCCATCCTCAGTGACTCTTTTATAAAATCTCCAAGTTTAACTCTTTAAAATGTTCCTGAGGGAGGTCACTGGTGGTCCAGAGGTTAAAAATTTCCCTGCCATTGCAGGGGATACGGGTTCATCCCTGGTCCTAGAAGATTCCACATGATGCCTTGGGGCAAGTAAGCCTGAGCGCCACAACTATTGAGCTCACGTACCCTAGAGCCTGTGCTCCGTAACAAGAGAAGTCGCGACCACAATGAGAAGCCTGCTCACCGCAACCAAAAGACCTCTCCTGAATGTGTGTTCTCTCTATTGCCAACAGCCCAAATAAATGATCTTCTGCATTCCCTGGGGCATTTTGTCTTTCATCTATTGTCATCCACTATCCAAGCACTAAACTAGAGCCACATTATGCATTTGCTCTTTGTTATGGTAGCACATCACTTCTGAAAATAATTTCTGTCTTATTTAGAATAATGCTAGCAGCTGTAAAAAAAAAAAAGCTATCTCAGAATACAATGTTCATATGAAAATCTAGGCTGGCTTTAGCACAAGGTCATTCTAGACATCACCACCCCATCCATCAGGAAAGAACAAAGAACATATCCAAGGCCAAATTCTTAAGAAATTGAAGTGGAAGTTCCAGATACGCTTTCTGTTGTGCTGCTTTGGTAAGTGAAAGTGAAGTCGCTCAGTCGTGTCCGACTCTTTGCGACCCGTGGACTGCAGCCCACCAAGCTCCGCTGTCCATGGGATTCTCCAGGCGAGAATACTGGAGTGGGTTGCCTGCTTTGGTAAACCTAGTCATATATCCCTGCCTAGCATCAAAGAAGCCTGGGAAATGTAGTTCCTAGCCAGGCAGCAAACCTCCCCTACACTTCATAGCTAGGAAATGCAGTTCTTCCCAGGACAACCTTTCCACAACCCTGAAAGGAGAAAACATTTTTTTGAAGTCTCAATGAAAAGATGAATCCTAAACAAGAGAATCTTTAGGATAATCGTGGTGGGAGACCCTAAGAAGACAGTTTTGCACCAGAAGTAGAGGGCAACAAACCAGATTAGAATAGGACAAAGGACTTTGGGAAAATAATGTATATAAAATACCTGATGTGATTTCCCTGGGCCAGTGGTTAAGAACCCGCTTGCCAATGCAGGGGACACAGGTTCGATACCTGTTCCAGGAAGATTGCATATGCCACGGGGCAGCTAAGCCCACAGTCACTGACCCGGCACACAGCAGAGCCTGTTCTCTACCGCAAGGGAAGCCACCACAATAAGCCCACACACCCCAGCTAGAGAGGAGCCCCCGCTTGCCACAGTGAAGGCCCGGAGCAGCCAAAATTATGATTAATTAATTAAAACATACTCAATGTGTCTATTTAGAAAGGAGATTTAGGCCCTTGATGAAAAGTACGCATTATCCATTCAGCAACTATTTATTACACATCTATGACGTCAGACACTGTTCTAGGTACTTGGGAACAATACAGCATAAAAATACCAAAATCACTGCTTCAAAGATCTCATAATCTCATGGAAATTTCAGTGCAGCTGAGGTTGAATTCATGCTAAGTATATCGAAAATAAGCAAATGTTTACAAGAAACTTTTACCCCATCCTGGAGGCATTCAATTTTTTCCCGCTGATTGTTTCACTATTTCTGTACTTTAAAATCAACATTGTCACTTCTGAGTTTTCCTTTTTTTCTCCTTTGAATTATGTGTTGACTTCCCAGGTTTAAGGTGAGGTTTAAATCTTTTTTATCCTATCACATATATGAATCCTATACATCCTCATACCCTTAGCTTCCTAAAGTTATATTATAATGTTGCTTAGATAAATATTCTAATATTTAACATTATTATGCTGTTAGATACTCTTGAGAGCTTTGTCATGACATAAATTGTGACTCTTAATTTTCTATTCAAGTTTTTGTTTTCCTTGCCTTAAGACTTGGAATAACTTTCCCTCACGCTTTTCACCTAGCTAACTCTTATTTATCTTTCAAGTCCTAGTGAAAAATGTCACATTTTCAGGAAATCCCTGAAGGATCATTTCCCCAAAACCCTCCCTCACTAGACTAGATGGTGCTATTCATTCCTTTTATAGAACTTCACTTTTTCTTTCCTGGTACCTATCATGCTTGTAAATGGATGATTATTCAGTAATAAGGCTCTCGCTGAACTGTACATAACGTGAAGGCAGTGGGTCTTTGCTGCAGTCCATGGGGGCTTCTCTTGTGGAACACAGGCTCTAGAGTGCGTGGGCGCACTAGTTATAGCCCACCAGCTTAGTTGCCCCTCAGCATGTGGAGTTTTAGTTTCCCCATGCAGGATCAACTTGGGTCCCCTGCACTGGAAGACAAATTCTTAACCATTGGACCATCACAGAAGTCCCTTAATGCCTTTCTTAAAAATACAGACTTGAGAGTGGGGGAAGTGTGATTGCCAGCAGTGGGAAAAAAAATCTTGCCATAGAGAAGTACTCTTATGGACCTTCCCTTGGCCTTTTAAGTTTTCATAACCACTCAGTACTAGTGTCAAAACATCTTGGGTGAAATTATTCACATTATAAAGTAATTACATTTCAGTAGGATCACAGTGTCTTGGAGAAGGCAATGGCACCCCACTCCAGTACTCTTGCCTGGAAAATCCCATGGATGGAGGAGCCTACTCTTGCCTGGAAAATCCCATGGATGGAGGAGCCTGGTAGGCTGCAGTCCATGGGGTCGCTAAGAGTCGGACAGGACTGAGCGACTTCACTTTCACTTTTCACTTTCATGCATTGGAGAAGGAAATGGCAACCCACTCCAGTGTTCTTGCCTAGAGAATCTCAGGGACAGGGGAGCCTGGTGGGCTGCCATCTATGGGGTTGCACAGAGTCGGACACGATTGAAGCGGCTAAGCACAGTGTCTCTTAAAGTTAAATCTCAACAATTGTCTACAAATCACTGACTACAGAGGGAGAAACCAAAAGCTGAAGTGTTCTTAGCCACTGCTAAATTGGTGTCCAGCTGCAATTTCATATACAGCAAATTGAAATTATTATAATTTAAAAGCAGATGTCCATGACATACATTTAATTTGCATTTTACTGGCCACAAAGCTAAACAGGAGATTTCTCTATTCAATGCCAGGAATCTCGAGCCCCTTCTCTAAGCTAAATGAATGAACGAAAGAAGTAGTAATGCCAAGATTTGAAACCATTTTCTCAGCTCACCCAAACTCACAAGAGCCAGATGTATAGTATAATATGCCAATCACAGTCATTCCCTGGTATCAATTGCAGGGAATTGGTTCCAGGAACAGATATCTGTGGATGCCAGAGTTCCTTATATAAAATGGTACGAAATAGTACAGAGGGCCCGGCGTGATCAGGTCTCCATAGCTTCAGTTTCCACATCCGGGTATTCAACCAGCCTTGACCACCAGATTCAGAGGAATGTAATTAGTTCACAGTGACAGCTACAAAATAAACCCTTTGTCCTAAGGAGGGCTTGAGATCCGAGTTCAGTTCTCCAGCTCCCCACTTTTTAGGGAGTGGAGATGATCGCATTCGGATCATCCTTCTGTTAATACGCTGTATTTCAGGTTATGAGAGGAGGTTTTTCTCCGATATATTCCAGATCTAGGGGCTGTTTCATTACAGAACTTGGATATTTTCCAAATTTCCTCATTCAAAAGTTACTATTAACGATATCTTTTCTGTGTACAGATACCACTGTCTTGATCCAGTCGAGGGAAGACTTGATCCATTGGAGGAAAGTCACGACAGGGGGTTTCTAGCACAAACAAAAGAGTTGCCATTGGCAAAAAAAAAAAAAA
>SJYX01004951.1:169836-217608 GCA_006410675.1 Oreotragus oreotragus
CGGGCGGGAGGCAGAGCAGGCGGGCGGGAGGCAGGGGGCGGGGCTGCTTCTGCTTCTGCCAGCGACTCCCCCTCAGACCAGAGTCCCCAGAGCGTGGACCAGCACCGCCCTCTCTAGTAAACCTGGAATATCTTGTACTATTTTTGCAGTGCCTCTTAAATTGAGGTTGCATTTCATCCAAAAATGCCTCCACTCCACAAGCGAGTCAGGATTGCACACATTCCACCTCTTCTACCACCTCTAAAGAAAACCTGACAATAACTGTCGAGGAAGAAGAAACCTACAAACGCAGGGCANCTAGTAAACCTGGAATATCTTGTACTATTTTTGCAGTGCCTCTTAAATTGAGGTTGCATTTCATCCAAAAATGCCTCCACTCCACAAGCGAGTCAGGATTGCACACATTCCACCTCTTCTACCACCTCTAAAGAAAACCTGACAATAACTGTCGAGGAAGAAGAAACCTACAAACGCAGGGCAAGCCCCTGCAGCGAGAGCCCCGCACAAGCCGGGGCTGCCTGCGGGAGCGCCCTGAGTCCCCCACCTGGACGGCGGCCCGCCTGCTCAGGCGCTGGGCGCTCCTCTCCCCCTCCTGCGTGGTCGGCACAACGAAGGGCTCCTCACTTAATCTGCTGGCCAATTCTTAAATGCTCCATTACCTCAATCAGGATAAAGCAGCTCAATTCCAGATTTGCTCTCACTGTCTTAAAGAAGAGCCATGTCCGACTCTGCAACCCCGTGGGCTGTAGCCCGCCTTGAGATTTCCCAGGTGAGAGAGTCATTTCCTAGGCAGGTTGATAAGAAGTCTCGGGGTCCCCAAGGAGAGAGGGGTCTGGAATGCTCAAGGAGGAGGAAAGGACAAACTTTTTTTCTTCTCTACATTCCTTAGGATTATATAACAACAATGTATTCTGCCTGAGGACAGTCTCTGGATTAAACCTTCAGGCTAATTCTGTTATCTTAAAATGTAAATTATGGGCGTAGGTCTGGTGAGGTCTTTAAAACCTCCAGACATTTTTTGATTCATTGGAGAGTATATAACTTCATTGCTAACTCTAACAAGGGGGTACTCTTTCTGCCCCCTTCTGATGCCTATGTCAGAAGCTTTCTCTATCTCCTTTATACTTTAATAAAACTTTGTTACACAAAAGCTCTGAGCGATCAAGCCTGTCTCTGGCCCCGGATTGAATTCTTCTCCTCCGGGGGCCAAGAATCCCGGCATCGTGATTCAACAACAACCTTTCATCTTGGGGGCTCGTCCGGGATCCTTCAGGACAAGGTAAGGATGGTTGGAGCTCTAGTTCTTTGTTCTCTGAGCGAACACATTTTCTGCTGTGCTTTACTAACTCTACGATGTGCTTGTGTGAATGAATGACATGCCCTGCGTGAAGCAAGTAAGGAGCCCTGCTCTGCAGTTCCACGGTGATCTTATACAGCTTATGGCAGAAACCTGTCAGGGGTTTCTACCAACCTGCCAAGGCCAAGAGGCACCCAATATCTCCTTTGGGAACCGACCAGAAATGGGCAAAGCATGTGGACCAAACTCTCCTTTCTCGGTCAAACTTTTTGGTCTCTTTGACCATTTCATAACTCCTTGGGAATTAGAAGTACTAACCTAATCTATCGGATCATGTACTTTCAAGGGACTTGTGATCTATACTGTTACTGTGTACTGTGGCAAACTTGGATTGGTAGTCAGGAAAGCGTCTAGCCTTGCTAGGAATCGGAAGTTCAGAAACTAGATGAGCTCTAGCTCCAAGAACATCTCTGAGGTTAAAGGTTACTCAGATTGGGGCTGCAGTGTGCTTTTATTCCTTTGTTAACACTGGCCCTTAGTGGACCAGAGGAGGTTCTCATACTGGTGTGGTGATGCTTGAAAAGGACAGCTCAGCTTTATGTTCGTATCGGTCTTACTGTGGTCAGGAATATACTCAGGGTCGTGCACAGGCACTCAGGTGAGGAATGTTTCCCCCAGCGTTCTTAGCTTGGGAGGCATTCCGGAAGGTTACTCTGATTGCACCCTGGGTGGCATCAGAGGCAAGCAAGGTTAAAGGTGAAGAGCTGGATATCAGGTAGAGATGCTATCAGGTCTACCCCTGGTACATCCCCACCCCATCTCGGTGGTAGAACCGGGAGGGTCGAGACGGCGCCTGCGTTGGTAAGGGACAGACTAAGTCCGACCAGGAAGGAAAAGCTTTTGGTGTTAAGTCTGTCTATACCCCCATCTAGAGCAGGGAGGGACGCCTCCGGTAGAAAAATGGCGCTGGTCGCTTTTTTTCTCTCTTACAGATGGGAGCTAACAATTCCAGCCTCACTCCTTTGAACTGTATCCTGAAAAACTGAGATAGATTTGATCCCCAGGGCTTAAAGAAGACACACCTGGTCTTCCTATGCGATACTGCATGGCCGTGGTATCCATTGGAGGACAGCGAACGGTGGCCAGTAGGAGGGTCTCTTAAGTATAACACTGTTTTACAGTTAGACCGGTTCTGTAGGGAACAAGGGAAATGGGTAGAAGTAGCATATGTGCTGCCCTTTTTCTCTCTGCAAAATATGCCAGACTTATGTCCTAAGGGTATAGATTTGGGCGTGAAACCTTCAGCTCCCTCCTGCCCTCCCACTTTGCCCCCGTACCAGGCCTTAGCTTGGGAGACATTCCAGAAGGTTACTCTGATTGCACCCTGGGTGGCATCAGAGGCAAGCAAGGTTAACGGTGAAGAGCTGGACATCAGGTAGAGATGCTATCAGGTCTACCCCTGGTACATCCCCACTCCATCTCGGTGGTAGAACCGGGAGGGTCGAGACGGCGCCTGCGTCAGTAAGGGACAGACTAAGTCCGACCAGGAAGGAAAAGCTTTTGGTGTAAAGTCTGTCTACACCCCCATCTAGAGCAGGGAGGGACGCCTCCAGTAGAAAAATGGCCCTGGTCGCTTTTTTTCTCTCTTACAGATGGGAGCTAACAAATTCCAGCCTCACTCCTTTGAACTGTATCCTGAAAAACTGGGATAGATTTGATCCCCAGGGCTTAAAGAAGACACACCCGGTCTTCCTATGTGATACTGCATGGCCACGGTATCCATTGGAGGATGGCAAATGGTGGCCGGTTGGAGGGTCTCTTAAGTATAATACTGTTTTACAATTAGACCGGTTCTGTAGGGAACAAGGGAAATGGGTAGAAGTAGCATATGTGTTGCCCTTTTTCTCTCTGCGAAATATGCCAGACTTATGTCCTAAGGGTATAGATTTGGGCGTGAAACCTTCAGCTCCCTTCTGTCCTCCCACTTTGCCCCCGTACCCAGGGCTCCAAGCTGAGCAAACTGAAAACCAGAGAACCCCCCTTAGAAGGGTTGCCTTTGTCTCCGTGGAAATCCAAACTGAGATTCAAACTGTGCACGTGGAGATCCAAACAACTCCTGTCTCAGTACGACCTCAGACTACTCTGGTTTCAGTAGAAACACAGACCATCGAAGTAAGAGATGAGATGGAAGAGAGGAGACAAAGAGAAAAAGAAAAACATGTTTCTCCAATCTATCCCTGGAATCATATGTGCAGAGCAGCCAGAGAGACTGAGGAACAGCCACACAAGCTGTTGCCTCTTAGCTGCTTTGGTCTCAGTGGAAATCCAAACTGAGATTCAAACTGCACACGTGGAGGTCCAAACAACTCCTGTCTCAGTGCAACCTCAGACTACTCTGGTTTCAGTAGAAACTCAGACCATTGAAGTAAGAGATGAGATGGAGGACAGAAGACAAAGAGAAAAGTAAAAACAGGTTTCTCCAGTCTGTCCCTGGGATCATATGTGCAGAGCAGCCAGAGAGACTGAGGAACAGCCACAAAAGTTGTTGCCTCTTCATGAAACATCCACTGGGAGAAATAATCAGTCTATGAGAGTTAATAAGCCTTTTTCTTAACAAGAAATACAAAGAATCAAGGAGGATCTGGGAGACTATTTAGAGGACCCAGAAAAATATATTGGAGCTTTTAAAGNCACGTGGAGGTCCAAACGACTCCTGTCTCAGTACGACCTCAGACTACTCTGGTTTCAGTAGAAACTCAGACCATCGAAGTAATAGATGAGATGGAGGACAGGAGACAAAGAGAAAAAGAAAAACATGTTTCTCCAGTCTATCCCTGGGATCACACGCACAGAGCAGCTAGAGAGACTGAGGAACAGCCACACACGCTGTTGCCTCTTCATGAAATACCAACTGGGAGAAATAATCAGTCTATGAGAGTTAATAAGCCCTTTTCTTATCAAGAAATACAAAGAATCAAGAAGGATCTGGGAGACTATTTAGAGGACCCAGAATAATATATTAGAGCTTTTAAAGGTGTTACTCTGCTTTATGACCTTACTTGGAAGGATGTGATGTATATCTTGGGACAAACGCTGACTCCTGACTCAAAGACTCGAGTTTTGGGAAAAGCGGTTGCTTACGGAGATGAATGGCTTGGTATTGAATCAGTAAGGAAGAGGGAGGATGAGATAGCGGCCCTCCCCACTGGGAGTCAGGCAGTCCCAATTATAGAACCAGACTGGGACTACAACACAGCTAAAGGAAGATGGGATCATAGTCATTTTGTCAGATGTATTCTTGAAGGACTCAGGCAGGTGCGTTCTAAGCCTTTAAACTATAGCAAATTGGCAGACATAGAACAGGAGGAGAAGGAAGCTCCTTGTAAATTCCTAGATAGACTAAGAGAANGATGAGATAGCGGCCCTCCCCACTGGGAATCAGGCGGTTCCAACTATAGAACCAGACTGGGACTACAACTCAGCTAAAGGAAGATGGGATCATAGTCATTTTGTCAGATGTATTCTTGAAGGACTCAGGCAGGTGCGTTCTAAGCCTTTAAACTATAGCAAATTGGCAGACATAGAACAGGAGGAGAAGGAAGCTCCTTGTAAATTCCTAGATAGACTAAGAGAAGCTCTTCACAGATTCACTGAGATTGATCCCAAGCATGAAGAAGGAAAAGTGATCTTAAAAGATAGATTTATCACTCAGTCGGCTCCTGATATCGCTGTAAGCTACAAAAACAGGCGTATGGGCCAAATCAGTCTTTAGATACTCTGTTACAACTGGATCAGACGGTCTATTATGGTAGGGAATATGAGGAAAAGAAAGAAAGGCCAAGAAAAGACAAAGGAAAAGGTGGAAGCCTTCGCAATGGCTATGAGAAACGCTCTTAAACAGCTGGAGAGAAATGCCCAGAGGGACCCAGGTGAAGAGGGATGGGCTTCCTATTACTGTGGAAAGGAGGGGCACCTCAAGCGGGATTGCCCTCAGGCATCTAAGCCACCCCCGGCTCCATGTCTAGTCTGCAAAGGACCACACTGGAAGAGAGACTGCCCCCAGAGGCGTAGGTCTCCGGGGTCGGACTCTCAAGACAATCAGGACTGAAGGTGTCCAGGGGTCCCCACACAAGCTCCTGTCCTAATTATTCCTGAGGAACCCCAGGTATTAATAATTGTGGAGGGGCAGTCCATCAATTTCCTTTTAGATACTGGGGCAAATTACTCTGTGCTTATTGAAGCCCCTGGCCCACTTTCTTCTCGATCCACTTCCATTATGGGACTGTCTGGATGAGCCAAAAAGTATTGAAATTTCAGTTATTCTTTATCTTGTAACTGGGATTCTGTGCTATTTTCACACGAGTTTCTGATTGTGCCAGAATCTCCCTCACCCCTTTTTGGGGAGAGATATACTGAGCAAGGTCCATGCCTCTGTTTTTATGAATATGGAGCCCTCCCTTTCTCTTCCTCTAGTTGAACAAAATGGAAATCCTAGAGTATGGGCTGATGGAAAATCTGTGGGTAGAGCACAAAATGCTATTCCTGTAGTTGTCAAGCTCAAAGACCCACACTTATTTCCACATAAAAAGCAGTATCCTCTGAAACCTGAGGTTAAAGAAGGGTTAAAACCCATCACTGAACATTTAAAGGAACAGGGACTATTAATTCCCTGTAACAGTTCTTGCAACACTCCTATTTTGGGTATAAAGAAATCAAATGGTAAATGGAAACTAGTTCAAAATTTATGTATAATAAATGAGTCTGTAGTTCGTTTACACCCCGTGGTGCCTAATCCTTATGCTCTATTGTCTGAAATTCCTGAACGAGCCAAATATTTCTCAGTAATTGATTTAAAAGATGCCTTCTATTCNCCGCCGAGCCCCGCCCCCCTCCCCGGAGCAAGGCCGCCCCGCCTCCCCGCCGCGGGGCCGCGCCGCGCGCTCCCGCCGCCCCTCCCCGCGCGAGCTCCACCCAGGTCGCCGGCAGCGCGGTCGGCGGCGGCGGCGCCTATTTCCCGCCATTGTGCGAAGTGGAGGCTGGGGGCCCGCACGCGCCGCCTGCCCCTGGCCGGCAGCGCCTCACAGCCGCCGCCACCGCTGCCGTTCCCTGAGGCGCGGGGAGGCCGGGCGGCCCGCGCCTCGAGGCTTCCCCTGCGTGGGAGGGCGCGGGCGAGGAGCGGCCGAGCCCCCGACGAGGAGCAGAGGCGCGCGGGACGCCCGGGCCGCGCCGGCTCCGGCCAGTCGGCGAGATGCCCTGTGGGGAGGATTGGCTCAGCCACCCGCTGGGCATCGTGCAGGGCTTCTTCGGTGAGTGGCGGCGCCGGGGGGGCGGGCGGGGTCCGGGCGGGCCGCCGAGTTCACCGAGCCCCCGGGGCCCGGACCCTGCCGCGCGGCGCCCAGGCGGGGCCGCCTCGAGGGCTCGAGCAGCCGAGACGGTCAGCCGGGCCTGCGCCGCCGGCGCTCGGCAACCCCCTCCCGCCCGGAGACTCCGGGCCGCGGCTGCCCGGGCCCGGGCCGCAGGTGCCTCCCACCTGCCCGATTCGCGACTCGCGAGCCGCCAAGGTTACGGCGCCTGGAGCCGGCGGCCGGCCGTGATTGACGGCCTCGCTTCCCCCTTCGTGGCCCCGCGAGCGGACCCGGAGCCCCGCGTGCGGCCGGACTCTGAGGTTGGGGGTCCTCGAACCTTTCGGCAGGACCCGCAGAGATGGGCTGAAGGGAAAAGCACTTTGCCTATGGGAAGCCCGCAGGACATTTCAAAACTTCCGGTGTGTGGGGGGAGTGCTCGCTTGCTTGCTCGCTCGCTCGCTCGCTGCAGAAGTTGGCTGTAACTCCTGTGCTACACACATCCTCCCTTTTCGAGATAAGATTTCGTGTGATAACTTAGATTTTTTCCGTTAGGACACCTTTAAAACCTGTCTCGTCTCCCCATCTCCTCTTGGGCCAGAGCTAGCAAGAAATGGTGAACGAACTCAGATGCGTTCCTGCATAGAAAGAGCTTAGCATGTGGCAGGCAAGCTCAGGAAATTT
Organism: Oreotragus oreotragus; assembly: GCA_006410675.1. Taxonomy (NCBI): domain Eukaryota; kingdom Metazoa; phylum Chordata; class Mammalia; order Artiodactyla; family Bovidae; genus Oreotragus; species Oreotragus oreotragus. The sequence continues at coordinate 177,160 of SJYX01004951.1, forward strand.
CACTTGCAGTCATGGTTAATGACGCTTTTCGGGTAGGGTACACAAAGGAAAATTTAGGTCTGGTTGCCGTTCACTAGGCATTTTGGCCCCACCCCGCATGTCTTTTGCACTTAAGAGTGGTGGAGGCACACCCAACCAGGAATCAGTGTGTAAGATCAGAACACCTGACTTGTCAGGAGGTAACTTGAACTTGTAAAGTGGCCTTCCTCACTTAAGACCTTGTGGAATATTAGTGTGAACGCTTATTAAGAAGCTGAATAGTCCGCAGCAGCCAAAACGGATGGCAGAAAATGTATTTCTTGCAGGAAAGGCTCACTGAGCAACTCTATTCGTTTTCCTTGTGATTTGAGCTTGTTCAGTTTTCTGGTTTCCCAGGCTGAAACTAGAGGCAGCATATTAGGAAAAGCCCTGGGTAGGCATCCAAATTGTAGCTAGTGAACACTGACAACCTATTAAAGGAGAAATTTCAAGCTACGTGCATAGTGTTAAAAAAAATTTTTTTTAATCCCTGTATATCCATCCAGGGCCCTTTTCAAAAAGGGGCATATGTCTCTCTACTAAATCCTAGTAATTGATGCTCATAATAAATACTAGAACCCATAATTGTTTTCCAAAATAATGGCCTTAAAATGTGGAGTGAAGATTAAATTGCACAGTAGGTTTAAGAGGGTGTAGACACAGAGAAACTTTTTAGGGAAAATCATTCAAAAGTAAGTAAGTTTTGGTGCTTAATTGATGTTTAGAGAATTTATGAGAAATATCTATGTCCTAGTCTGGCTGGATAAATGAGATGATTTTATATTTGGTATATATTTGAATGTATTTGTGTCAGATTTTGTCTCCTGCTTGTAGGACCCTAAGAGGCAAACAACTCATTGTAGTATAGTAGGTGTAATTTGGATATAAAACGCTGGCTCTACAGTATTTTCTGAAGTTTGTGTTTTGTTGGTGACCTGGACCTTGTTGATGTGTTTTCCCTCTAGAATGTCTTATTCTCATACAGATCTCATACAGATTGTGTCTTGCAGAGAAGAAACTAATCCTGTCTTACAGTCATGATGTTTTTGTAGAAGCTGCTTTGATGTATAATGTATATTTTTGCTATATTTTCCTATCACTGTGAATATATGGGATTGGATAGCTTTATAATAACAACATTACAGGTATGTTTGTGTGAGAAGTGAGGTGTTAAACTTGTAGACTCGTTTTGGTCTAATAGGAAATTGTTGTAAATCCATTTCCCCCCCGAGAGAAAAGTAATGCTCATCTTTTGTGGTTTATGAGGCCTTTTGGCCCCACCCCTGCCCAGCTCTGGTGTGTCAGTGGTGAAGAATTCACCTGTGATTCAGGCAACCCTGGAGACGAAGGTTTGATCCTTGGGTCAGAAAGATCCCTTGGAGAAGGAAATGGCAACCCCGCTCCAGTATTCCTCCTGGCGAAATCCCATGGACCGAGAAGGCTGGCGGTGTGCAGTCCATCGGGTCGCAAAGAGTCAGACACAACTGGGCAGGCACACTGCCCAGCTCTCAGACCTCATCACGGTATTCCCTCTCACACTGAACCTTCTTCCAGTTCTCTGATCTTAAACCACGCCACTAGGCTTTCTGCATAGGCTGACTTCCTCTCACTTCTGTTTTCCTGGCTAAATCTTACTCTTCTTTGGGAACCTGAGTTAGGTAACTTCTGCTGCATGTAATTATAGGATCCTGTGAAGCCTGAAAATTAACTTGTAAAGCATGTTGTTGAAATCACTCAATTCCTGGGTTCCTTGGCTATGTTTTAACCCTGAGGATTTTAGGCTATGTATCTGTTTTATTTGCCTAGAATACCTGTACATCGAAAATGCTCCATGAGGGATTTTCTGGTGGTCCAGGGGTTAAGGCTCTGCAGTTGCAATGTACAGGACACAGGTTCATTCCCTGGTTAGGGGACCAAGATCCCACATGCTCCTCAGCCAAAAAATAAAATAAGATTTTTTTAAAAAGAGTGCTCTGTGAATATTTGTTGAGCAGAGAAAAGACTGATTAATCAATCAGAAATGATGCAAACTGGTGTGGTTACTGTCACCACAAATCTTAACTAAAGACAGTCTTGGTGGACATTATATTGGTTCAGAGAATATGATCATACCAGGTATGAGTTACTTTTACATGCAAATTCTAATTCTTTTTCCTTGGTTCAAATAAGAAACTTTGAAATTCTGTTAGTGACCACAATCACAACTATATGAATCATAATTCATCTTTATGAACCAGTGCGTATTTTGAATTTGTATCTGCCATATTACAATTGTTCATATGTAAATTTTTTCCTGTAAGCTTTCATAAAATGCTTTTTCTGTTTCCATTCCAGTTTCTAAAAGATTTTCTATACTGAACATTGAGGTCCATAGACTTAAGATTTAGAAATACTTTATTGAGCTCTCTGTGTTAATCGCTCAGTCGTGTCCGACTCTGCGACTTCATGGGCTGTAGCCCGCCAGGCTCCTCTGTCCATGGGATTCTGGAGTGGGTTGCTGTTTTCCTTCTCCAGGGCAACTTCCCAACCCAGGGATCAAACCCCGGTCTCCAGCATTGCAGGCGCATTCTTTACCTTCTGAGCCACCGGGGAAGCTCATATTGAGCTCTATTACGTGCATAATGCTTGGTCCCCGCAATGATTGTTCATTGGTAACCTGTAACAACTTGCTTCCCTTAAACAGAAGCAGGCGTTGTAAATGAGGGGAAAAAAAAAAGTTTTGTATACTTTTTTCTTTTAATCTTTTTTTATTTTAAAAAAGGATTTTTTTTTCACTTGAGTTAATAACTGCTTTAATTTCAGAGTAAGTAGGAACGCTTATCAGCTCAGATTTCTTTATGTTCAGATTGTTGGTTGGGTCAAGATCATTAGTTTCAGTTATATTCAAGCCACTTTGGTCATATCTAACAGAACTAGAATTAGACTAGCTCTTAGAAGAAAAAAGTCACTGATGTGTGGAGGAGAGAAGGGAGTAGTATCTTATCACTAGCATTTTAGAGAATTTCAAGCAATAGTAAAATCATCTAAAAGTCTGTCTGCTTTTTTCTTGTCACCATGATTCTAAACCAATAAATAGTTCATTCCTTTTTGTCTGTACCCACCTTGGACCTTCCTACCACCTGGCCCTTGTTCAGTCGCTCATTCATGTCCAACTCTGCAACCCCATGGACTGTAGCACGCCAGGTTTCCCTGTCCATCACGAACTCCCAGAGCTTACTCAAACTCATGTCCAATAGTCAGTGATGCCATCCAGTCATCTCATCGTCTGTCGTCCCCTTCTCCTCCCACCTTCAATCTTTCCCAGCATCAGGGTCTTTTCAAATGAATCAGTTCTTCACATCAGGTGGCCAAAGTATCAGAGTTTCAGCTTCAGCATTAGTCCTTCCAGTGAATATTCAGGCCCCTGTTAGGCCATTGAAAAAAAGTGATTTGTTTTAAGGCTATAGAACCCAAAGGCAGGGCAGGTGGTTTGGTAACCCAAGAGACTACTGAATGAAATTGGAAAGCTAGCAGAAATCCAACCAAGCAGCACATCTCAGTTTTCTCCCCTAGGCTATGTTCATTTCTGCACACAAACTTTACCTTTCTGTAGTCCAGGGCTCCCAGTTTCACTTGTCAGTTCCAACCTGCTTGAGCTAGCATCTTTATTTTTTCCAAAAATATTTTTTTTGGCTATACCTGGTCTCAGTTGCAGCATCCAGGACCTTCAGTATTTGTTGTGGCATGCAAGTCTTTAGCTGAGGCATGTGGGATCTACTTCCCTGACCAGGGTTCAAACCTGGGCACCCTGTATGGGGAGGGCAGAGTCTCAGCAGGTGAGCCACCAGAGAAGTTCCAGCATCTTTATCTTAATCCCAGATTTTAGGGTTAGAGGATCTGATTGGCCCAGCATGGAGTCAGTGGTTCACTCATGGGCCAGTCAGCCACTGCCAGGGCAGTGTTAATGGATGGTCATAACTACTGAGGCCTACACCTCACCACTGGGGGAAGTTCTCAGGAAAGAATCGATTGGAGAGCCATGGCAAAAGGCATGTATATATACACACATAGACACACACACACATATGTATAGATATATACATGTGTATCGGAAAAGGCGATGGCACCCCACTCGACTACTCTTGCCTGGAAAATCCCATGGACGGAGGAGCCTGGTGGGCTGCAGTCCATGGGGTCGCTAAGAGTCGGACACGACTGAGTGAGTTCACTTTCACTTTTCACTTTCATGCATTGGAGAAGGAAATGGCAACCCACTCCAGTGTTCTTGCCTGGAGAATCCCAGGGACGGGAGAGCCTGGTGGGCTGCCATCTATGGGGTCACACAGAGTCGGACACGACTGAAGTGACTTAGCAGCAGCAGCAGGATACGTGTATATGTATGTGAATTTTAAGATTATTGAATAATAACTTGCATCTGTTTAAAAAAAAAAACCAGCGTTACACTATAAAATGAAGAGTATGCGTGTACTGCTTTTCTCCCACTGAGGGTCCCACTTCTTTAACTGTTTCCGATTATAGTTCTTTTTTTGTGTGTGTGTTTAGATATAACATAAAATTCACCATTTAAAAATGTACAGTTCAGTGGTTTTTAGTTTATTCATTGTGAATGTGCAGCCATCAGCACATCGTTACTGTTACCCCAGAAAGAATCCCCATATATGTTAGCAGCCACTCCCGATTGCCCCATCCACCATCCTCTTAAAACCACGCATTGCCTTCTGTCCGTGGCTTACCTAGTCTGGACATTTCATATGAATGGAATCGTGCAGCGTCTGGCCTCCTGTGTCTGGTTTCTTTAACTTCACATAATGCTGTCAAGGTTCATGCATGTTGTAGCATGTCAGTGCTACCTTCCTTTTCTGCGACTGCAAACAGTACTCCATAGCATGACTATGCTATGTTTTGTTTATCCATTTCTCCATAGCTGGACACTTGGCTATTGTGAATAGTGCTGCTATAACAACGCATGGCTTTTGTGGGAATACATGTTTTCAGTTCTCTTGGGAATATGCCTCTGCGTATGATTCCTGGGCCATATGGTAATTTTATGTTATAACTTTTCCCCAAAGTATCTGTACCATTTTACATTTCCACCAGCCAAGTATGAGGGTTCCGATTTCTCCAGTCCACTTCAACCTCTTCTTAATAATAGCCATCCTAATGGGGGTCAAGTGATATCTCGTTATGATTTCAGTTTGCATTACCGTAATGTAATAGTATATTGTATCTGTTCATATGCATATAGGCCTTTTGTATAGCTCATGTGGAGAAATGTCTTTTCAAATTCTTTGCAGATTTTTATTTTTTGACCACACCATGCAGCCGCTTCCCAAATCTTAGTTCCCTGACCAGGAATTGAACCCATGCCCTTGGCAGTGAAAGCCCAGAATCCTAACCACTGCACCTCCAGGGAATTCCCCTTTGCAGATTTTTTAATTGGGGTTTTGTCTTGTATTATTGGCATTATAAGGGTTCTTTATATATTCTGTATAGTAGACCCTTATCAGATATATGTTTTAGAAATATATTCACCTGGTCTATAAATTGCCTTTTTGCTTTCTTGATAACATCTTCTGATGGCAGATTTTTCATTTTGATGATGTCCAATTTATTTTTCCTTTAGTTGCTTATGCTTTTGGTACCATATGTAAGAAACCATTGTCTGATGCAAGGTCACAAAGATACATATCTGTGTTCTTTCTTAGAATTTTGTAGTTTTAGCTCCTTACATTTAGGTCTTGGGTCCATTTTGAATTAATTTTTGTGGATGACGGTATGAGGCAGGGGTTCAGATTCATTCTTTTGCAGGTGCACATCTAATTGTCACAGCACCTTGTGTGTGTGTCTTTTAACACTTGCCAGTTTATTTTGAAGGATCTCATAAAGTACGCAGATGAAAAGGAGCGGAGGGCAAGGTCTGGTAGGTTGCTTGTGAACAGCTTCTGTCTGCATGGAACTTTGCTGTGCTGCCTTTTCAGCATGTGGTTGCCTCCACCATCCTGGAAGCTCCCCCAGCAGTTTTTGTTGAAAAAGACTATTCTTTTCCCACTGATTCAGTTTGGCAGCTTTGTTTTTTTTTTTTGACTGTGTGTGTGTGTGTGTGTGTGTGTATATCAGTTGACCGTTGATGTATAGCGTTATTTCTGAACTCTCAATCCCATTCTGTTGATCTGTATGTTTACCCTTCAGCCAGTACTATGTTGTCTTGATTACTGTAGCTTTGTAGCAAGTTTTAAAATGATAAAGCATGAGTCCTCCAACTTTGTCGTTCTTTTTTTTAAAGATTGTTTTGACTCTTCAGAATCCCTTGTATTTCCATATGAATTCAGAATCTCATTGCTGCAAAAAAGGCACTTGGCATTATGGTGCGGATTGCATTGAATCTGTAGTGCATTTAGTTCTTTGGGTAATAGAGAATAGTAAAGATTTCAGATTCTAAAGCCAAACTGCTTAGCTACAGGGCCATACCCAGGGCATTTAGCTCTAATCATTTTTTAATACTTCCTTTAGAAGGAAATGGCAACCCACTCCACTGTTCTTGCCTGGAGAATCCCATGGACGGAGGAGCCTGGTGGGCTACAGTCCATGGGGTTGCAAAGAGTCGGACACGACTGAGCGACTTAACTAACAAACTTCTTTATACTACAAAATTATTTTCAGTAATAATCATGAAATGAAGCTATATGCAGTGTTTAAGGTAATTACATATTTCAAATTCAATCTAGACATTGCTTCTATCAACTTCTTCCTCAACCCTGCTTATTTTAAAATTTTTTTGTGGTGGTTCTGTTATGACGACGTTGTTTCATGTTGGTACAGGTACCACACTTTAGATTTGAATAATCTTGTATTAATTGTATAATTAATGAATTTTTTGTATTAAGAGTAACAAGTTTCTATAGACAAAAAGCTCAACTATTTACTGAATAGTGTTTATACCTACTAAATAGTTTGAATTTTGGTCTTTTAGTTATAATTCAGTATAATAATATTTTATATAAATAGTTCAATTGTAAATGAATTTTGATAAAACTGAAACATCTATAAAAGGCACTAACTAGAAATCTTTCCACTGATGTTACTAACATTTTCTTGATTCATTCTTTACTATAAAACAAGTAGCTGTTTAAGAAAATGTGCTATGCTTAATTGCCCAGCCTGACTCTTTGCGACCCCATGGACTATAGCCCCCCATGCTCCTCTGTCCATGGGGATTGTCCAGGCAAGAATACTGGAGTGGGTCGCCATGCCCTTCTCCAGGGGATCTTCCTGACCCAGGGGTCGAACCCAGGTCTCCCACATTGCAGGCAGATTCTTTACAGTTTGGGCCACCAGGGAAACTCATAAATACTGGAGTGGGTAGCCTAGCCCTTCTTCAGGGGATCTTTGCAACCCAGGAATCAACCGGGGTCTCCTGCATTGCAGGTGGATTCTTTACCAGCTGAGCTACCAGGGAAGCAGGCCCTTAAGAAGAATATATTTCTATATTAAGATACAACTCAAATTCAGTAAAATGTTCACTTATGAGCAAAATTTGCACCTACTGCACCTCTCACTTCGTACTATTTCACTGTTTAAAATGTTAAACACAAAAAGTTGTTCAAGTGGTCCCATGGAAGATAGAATTCAAGTAATTCAAGCTCTCCTTGTCTTTCCAGCCCCTGGATTATTGTTTGTTTATTTAAAATCTTTCGCATACCTGTAGGCTTCTAGAGTACCATAGGGCTTGGGGGATGCTCACTGCTCTCACCAAGTTTGGACTGTTCTCTCCCACTTAGAGGGCGTCCAGGTGGCTCAGTGGTACAGAACCTGTCTGCCAGTGCAGGAGATGCAGGCTTTAAGGCCCCCTGGAGAAGGAAATGGCTACCCACTCCAGTATTCTTGTCTGGAAAGTTTACACAGGCAGAGGAGCCTGGCAGGCTACAGTCCCTGGGGTTGCAAAGGGTCAGCCTTGACTGGGCATGCACACACGTGCCACTTAGAAATTCGCTGTCCAGACAGATGCACGTGGCTGAGTCTGTTTTGGGAGCTAAGTATATAACAGAGGATGAGATGGTTAAATAGCATCACCAACTCAGTGAACATGAATTTTGAGCAAACTCTGGGAGATAGTGAAGGACAGAGGAGCCCGTCCATGGGGTCACAAAATGTTTGTGTGTGTGTGTGTGTGTGTGTGTATATCAGTTGACCGTTGATGTATAGCGTTATTTCTGAACTCTCAATCCCATTCTGTTGATCTGTATGTTTACCCTTCAGCCAGTACTATGTTGTCTTGATTACTGTAGCTTTGTAGCAAGTTTTAAAATGATAAAGCATGAGTCCTCCAACTTTGTCGTTCTTTTTTTTAAAGATTGTTTTGACTCTTCAGAATCCCTTGTATTTCCATATGAATTCAGAATCTCATTGCTGCAAAAAAGGCACTTGGCATTATGGTGCGGATTGCATTCAATCTGTAGTGCATTTAGTTCTTTGGGTAATAGAGAATAGTAAAGATTTCAGATTCTAAAGCCAAACTGCTTAGCTACAGGGCCATACCCAGGGCATTTAGCTCTAATCATTTTTTAATACTTCCTTTAGAAGGAAATGGCAACCCACTCCACTGTTCTTGCCTGGAGAATCCCATGGACGGAGGAGCCTGGTGGGCTACAGTCCATGGGGTTGCAAAGAGTCGGACACGACTGAGCGACTTAACTAACAAACTTCTTTATACTACAAAATTATTTTCAGTAATAATCATGAAATGAAGCTATATGCAGTGTTTAAGGTAATTACATATTTCAAATTCAATCTAGACATTGCTTCTATCAACTTCTTCCTCAACCCTGCTTATTTTAAAATTTTTTTGTGGTGGTTCTGTTATGACGACGTTGTTTCATGTTGGTACAGGTACCACACTTTAGATTTGAATAATCTTGTATTAATTGTATAATTAATGAATTTTTTGTATTAAGAGTAACAAGTTTCTATAGACAAAAAGCTCAACTATTTACTGAATAGTGTTTATACCTACTAAATAGTTTGAATTTTGGTCTTTTAGTTATAATTCAGTATAATAATATTTTATATAAATAGTTCAATTGTAAATGAATTTTGATAAAACTGAAACATCTATAAAAGGCACTAACTAGAAATCTTTCCACTGATGTTACTAACATTTTCTTGATTCATTCTTTACTATAAAACAAGTAGCTGTTTAAGAAAATGTGCTATGCTTAATTGCCCAGCCTGACTCTTTGCGACCCCATGGACTATAGCCCCCCATGCTCCTCTGTCCATGGGGATTGTCCAGGCAAGAATACTGGAGTGGGTCGCCATGCCCTTCTCCAGGGGATCTTCCTGACCCAGGGGTCGAACCCAGGTCTCCCACATTGCAGGCAGATTCTTTACAGTTTGGGCCACCAGGGAAACTCATAAATACTGGAGTGGGTAGCCTAGCCCTTCTTCAGGGGATCTTTGCAACCCAGGAATCAACCGGGGTCTCCTGCATTGCAGGTGGATTCTTTACCAGCTGAGCTACCAGGGAAGCAGGCCCTTAAGAAGAATATATTTCTATATTAAGATACAACTCAAATTCAGTAAAATGTTCACTTATGAGCAAAATTTGCACCTACTGCACCTCTCACTTCGTACTATTTCACTGTTTAAAATGTTAAACACAAAAAGTTGTTCAAGTGGTCCCATGGAAGATAGAATTCAAGTAATTCAAGCTCTCCTTGTCTTTCCAGCCCCTGGATTATTGTTTGTTTATTTAAAATCTTTCGCATACCTGTAGGCTTCTAGAGTACCATAGGGCTTGGGGGATGCTCACTGCTCTCACCAAGTTTGGACTGTTCTCTCCCACTTAGAGGGCGTCCAGGTGGCTCAGTGGTACAGAACCTGTCTGCCAGTGCAGGAGATGCAGGCTTTAAGGCCCCCTGGAGAAGGAAATGGCTACCCACTCCAGTATTCTTGTCTGGAAAGTTTACACAGGCAGAGGAGCCTGGCAGGCTACAGTCCCTGGGGTTGCAAAGGGTCAGCCTTGACTGGGCATGCACACACGTCCCACTTAGAAATTCGCTGTCCAGACAGATGCACGTGGCTGAGTCTGTTTTGGGAGCTAAGTATATAACAGAGGATGAGATGGTTAAATAGCATCACCAACTCAGTGAACATGAATTTTGAGCAAACTCTGGGAGATAGTGAAGGACAGAGGAGCCCGTCCATGGGGTCACAAAATGTAACAAACTGTGTCAAATGAGATATTTATTAAAGGGTAAATAGTAAAAGTGTAGTAATTGCAGCCCTATGGACTGTAGGCCCTCCAGGCTTCTCTGTTTGTGGAATTCTTCAGGCAAGAATACTGGAGTGGGCAGCCATTCCCTTCTACAGGGGATCTTCCCGACCCAGGGATCGAATTTCGGTCTCCTGCGTTGTGGGCAGATTCTTTATCATCTGAGCCAGCGGGGAAGTCTGTATTAAAACTCAGCAGTAGTCAGCAGTTGTTTAGGATTTATACCAGCAAAAGATTTTCAAAGAAAAAATGGTTTATCAATGACATTGTTTAGAATGGTTAATTCATAGTGATGGTAGAAGTGGAATGGATTTTAGTTGGTTTTATTATTTTTAGATTCTCTGCAGGAAAGCTATCTCCTATTGCTAGCACTTAGGCTGGACTACTCCTACCACTTCTATAGTAGGTCACTGCTCGACCCCTCCTACTTCCTAACCTTGAGGGTGAACATGTCACTTTTACCTCAATTTTATCGTCTGTAAAATGGGAATAATAAGAGAATTCCTTTTTTTGGCCATGTCCTCCTCCGGGGGATCTTCCTGGCTCAGGGATTGAACCTGTGTCTCTGTGTCTCCTGCATTGGAAGGCAGGTTCTTTATCCCTAGTGCCACCTGGGAAGGCCCTGTATGAAACTGCTAAACTGTGTTCCAGAGTCGCTGTACTGTTTTGAAAGAGCAGATACCATTAGAGACGTGAAAGAGTAATACAGACAGGTGAAGAGCAATACAGACAGGGGAAGAGTAACACAGACGGGGGAAGAGTAATACAGACAGGAGAAGAGTAACACAGACGGGGGAAGAGTAACACAGACGGGGGAAAAGTAACACAGACAGGAGAAGAGTAACACAGACGGGGAAAGAGTAACACAGACGGGGGAAGAGTAACACAGACGGGGGAAAAGTAACACAGACGGCGAAGAGTAACACAGACAGGAGAAGAGTAACACAGACGGGGAAAGAGTAACACAGACGGGGGAAGAGCCACACAGACCGGAGGAGAGTCCTGCAGACAGGGAAAGAGCAATACAGACAGCTCTGTGGATATAAATTCAACAACTTGGATGAAATAGACCAGTTCTTTTAAAAATACACTATTGATTTCCTATTTCTGCTGTAATAAATTACCACAAATTTAATTGCTTAAAACAACATAAATTTATTTTTTATTGTAATAGGGTTTGTTTACAGCGTTGTCTTAATTTCTGCTGTATAGGAAAGTGATTCAGTTATATATATAAAATCTATATATTCTTTTTAATATTCTTTTCCATTATGATTTGTCCCAGGATACTGTATCTTTTTGAACTGTAGTTTTGTCCCAGTATATGCCCAGGAGTGGGATTGCTGGTTCATGTGGCAACTCTAATTTTTAGTTTTTTTTTTTTAAAAACCTCCAAACTGTTTTCCATAGTGACTACACCAACTTAACGTTCCCACCAACAGTGTAAGAGGGCTCCCTTTTCTCCACACCCTCTCCAGCGTTCGTTACACAGATGTATTATCTTACAGTTCTGGAGGCCAGAGTCTGATGTGGGTGTCACTGGGATAAAGTCAAGGGGTCCATAGGTCTGCCTTCCTTTCTGCAGCCTCTAGGGGATATTCTTGTTTCCTTCCCTTTTTTACTGCTTCTGGAGTTTGGCTAATTTCTTGTGTTGTGGCCCCTTTCAGTCTTCAAAGTCAGCAACAGCAGGTCAAGTTCTTCTTACATGTTCATTTCAGTTGCTCAGTCGTGTCCGACTCTTTGCGACCCCATGAATCACAGCATGCCAGGCCTCCCTGTCCATCACAGACTCCTGGAGTTCATTCATACTCACGTCCATGGAGTCTGTAATGCTCCCCTTCTCCTCCTGCCCCCAATCCCTCCCAGCATCAGGGTCTTTTCCAGTGAGTCAACTCTTCGCATGAGGTGGCCAAAGTATTCGAGTTTCAGTGTTAGTATCAGTCCTTCCAATGAACACCCAGGACTGATCTCCTTTAAGATGGACTGGTTGGACTTCCTTGCAGTCCAAGGGACATATATCTTAGTTCTTCTCAAATCTATATATGCAGTATATAATCAAACTGAAATTTAAACATCAAAATATAATCTTATAGAAATTTCAGCAGTTCGAGTTTCAGTGTTAGTATCAGTCCTTCCAATGAACACCCAGGACTGATCTCCTTTAAGATGGACTGGTTGGACTTCCTTGCAGTCCAAGGGACATATATCTTAGTTCTTCTCAAATCTATATATGCAGTATATAATCAAACTGAAATTTAAACATCAAAATATAATCTTATAGAAATTTCAGCAGTCGTTTTCAGGTGTTCCTCAGAATTACTTAGAAATGTTTAGAATTTAGAATAATCAAGACAGACTTTAAAGCAAAGATGAAGAACATCACTACCTAATTTAAGACTCGCTATCATGCTATAGTGATTAAGAAAATATGGTATTGGCGTAAGGATAGACAACTCTTAGCAGTTTAACAGAATACGGTAACATAAAAACAGGAGTTGAGTTTGACAGTAGTACCACGGCAGTTTACTTATTTTAAAAAATCTCATCTGTTGCTGCGGAGGGCCAGCGAGAAGACTTTCCCCAATTACAGCATCTATTGCTCATCAACGATGGACTTGGACCCATGCACGTTTGCTAATTCTGTAGGAGGAAAGATTGACAGTGTATGAGTGAAATTCCTCCTCTTTGACCATGGTTTTGTGGCATATGTTGAGTGAGTGGTTATTTTTTTGCATGTTTTCTCTTTGGTAATTGTGTGACAGTTAATTGTTTACTTCGTTTGCCAAAGCAGTTTATCACTAGAAAGTCCTTTAAATAAGGCTGGAACAAATAGATATCTTTCTGGAAGAAAATGAGCCTTGATGTCTATGTCACACTAGAAACAAAAACATTAATTTGGTATATGATGGGTATTAAAAAGATTGACAAGATGAAGTATTGAGGCAGAGCACTGGACCTCTCATAGGCTGTTGTTGAGAGTGTAAAAGTGTGTCTGTCTTTTGTTCCTCAGTTCCTCTGACCACTTAAACTAGGGCAAGAGAGTGCAGGGGTGCCCACGTTCAGACAGCCAGGAATTCATGAGAAGGATGATAGTGATATGTTTGTGCTCAACAGGATTCTTGGTTGCCCATGGCCTAAGTCAATTCTGCTTAAACCAAGGAAGAAGAACACGTCGTTTCAAGTAACAGTTCCTGAGTGGACTAATGTCTGGCTCAACGACAGCCAAATACTTCAGAAATCAGCCTCTCTACTCCACTTTCCCCTGGGATGGCTTTGTTTTCAGACAGACCTCGGTCATTGTGGCCACAGGCAGCTGTGGGATTTGTTGGATCCAGGTGCTGAGCCTCATACCCGGGGTTGTCCTTGACTGAGGCCCCCCTAACCTGATCATAAGAACTACTGTGAGGCCTCCGTCAGGTCCGCCCCAGGGCTGAGAGTGAGGGTGCTATGGTTCCTTCCTCAGGAGAGGCACTTGCTAGAAAAAGGGGAAATGGGTGCTAGTCTTGTGAAACAGTCTGTTTTTCTCAATGTTTTGTTTGTTTAATGTTTATTTTTCTGACTCCAGTAGCTGTGTCCCAAGCCCTTGTTAGAGCCTGGGAATGTAAAGGTGAATTATTGATGAACAGAGAGTGGATCTGTAGCCTGGGAATGTAAAGGTGAATTGTTGATGAACAGAGAGTAGATCTGTAGCCTGGGAATGTAATGTGGAATTCTTCAGGCAAGAATACTGGAGTGGGCAGCCATTCCCTTCTACAGGGGATCTTCCCGACCCAGGGATCGAATTTCGGTCTCCTGCGTTGTGGGCAGATTCTTTATCATCTGAGCCAGCGGGGAAGTCTGTATTAAAACTCAGCAGTAGTCAGCAGTTGTTTAGGATTTATACCAGCAAAAGATTTTCAAAGAAAAAATGGTTTATCAATGACATTGTTTAGAATGGTTAATTCATAGTGATGGTAGAAGTGGAATGGATTTTAGTTGGTTTTATTATTTTTAGATTCTCTGCAGGAAAGCTATCTCCTATTGCTAGCACTTAGGCTGGACTACTCCTACCCCTTCTATAGTAGGTCACTGCTCGACCCCTCCTACTTCCTAACCTTGAGGGTGAACATGTCACTTTTACCTCAATTTTATCGTCTGTAAAATGGGAATAATAAGAGAATCCCTTTTTTTGGCCATGTCCTCCTCCGGGGGATCTTCCTGGCTCAGGGATTGAACCTGTGTCTCTGTGTCTCCTGCATTGGAAGGCAGGTTCTTTATCCCTAGTGCCACCTGGGAAGGCCCTGTATGAAACTGCTAAACTGTGTTCCAGAGTCGCTGTACTGTTTTGAAAGAGCAGATACCATTAGAGACGTGAAAGAGTAATACAGACGNCCTCCTCCGGGGGATCTTCCTGGCTCAGGGATTGAACCTGTGTCTCTGTGTCTCCTGCATTGGAAGGCAGGTTCTTTATCCCTAGTGCCACCTGGGAAGGCCCTGTATGAAACTGCTAAACTGTGTTCCAGAGTCGCTGTACTGTTTTGAAAGAGCAGATACCATTAGAGACGTGAAAGAGTAATACAGACGGGGGAATAGCAATACAGACAGGGGAAGAGTAATACAGGGGAAGAGTAACACAGACGGGGGAAGAGTAATACAGACGGGGGAAGAGTAATACAGGTGAAGAGTAACACAGACAGGTAAAGAGTAATACAGGGGAAGAGTAATACAGACAGGGGAAGAGTAACACAGACAGGTAAAGAGTAATACAGGGGAAGAGTAATACAGACAGGTGAAGAGTAATACAGACGGGGGAAGAGTAATACAGACGGGGGAAGAGTAATACAGACGGGGGAAGAGCAACACAGGAAAGAGCAACACAGACGGGGGAAAAGTAATACAGACGGGGGAAGAGTAACACAGACGGGGGAAAAGTAATACAGACGGGGGAAGAGTAACACAGACAGGTGAAGAGTAATACAGACGGGGGAAGAGTAACACAGACGGGGAAAGAGTAGCACAGACGGGAGAAGAGTAAGAGCAATACACAGACAGGGGAAGAGTAACACAGACGGGGGAAAAGTAATACAGGCAGGAGAAGAGTAATACAGACAGGGGAAGAGTAATACAGGCAGGAGAAGAGTAATACAGGGGAAGAGTAATACAGACCGGGCAAGAGTAAGAGCAATACACAGACAGGGGAAGAGTAACACAGACGGGGGAACAGCCACACAGACGGGGAAGAGTAACACAGACGGGGGAAGAGTAACACAGACGGGGGAAGAGTAACACAGACCGGAGGAGAGTCCTGCAGACAGGGAAAGAGCAATACAGACAGCTCTGTGGATATAAATTCAACAGCTTGGATGAAATAGACCAGTTCTTTTAAAAATACACTATTGATTTCCTATTTCTGCTGTAATAAATTACCACAAATTTAATTGCTTAAAACAACATAAATTTATTTTTTATTGTAATAGGGTTTGTTTACAGCGTTGTGTTAATTTCTGCTGTATAGGAAAGTGATTCAGTTATATATATAAAATCTATATATTCTTTTTAATATTCTTTTCCATTATGATTTGTCCCAGGATACTGTATCTTTTTGAACTGTAGTTTTGTCCCAGTATATGCCCAGGAGTGGGATTGCTGGTTCATGTGGCAACTCTAATTTTTAGTTTGTTTTTTTTTTTTAAAAAACCTCCAAACTGTTTTCCATAGTGACTACACCAACTTAACGTTCCCAGCAACAGTGTAAGAGGGCTCCCTTTTCTCCACACCCTCTCCAGCGTTCGTTACACAGATGTATTATCTTACAGTTCTGGAGGCCAGAGTCTGATGTGGGTGTCACTGGGATAAAGTCAAGGGGTCCATAGGTCTGCCTTCCTTTCTGCAGCCTCTAGGGGATATTCTTGTTTCCTTCCCTTTTTTACTGCTTCTGGAGTTTGGCTAATTTCTTGTGTTGTGGCCCCTTTCAGTCTTCAAAGTCAGCAACAGCAGGTCAAGTTCTTCTTACATGTTCATTTCAGTTGCTCAGTCGTGTCCGACTCTTTGCGACCCCATGAATCACAGCATGCCAGGCCTCCCTGTCCATCACAGACTCCTGGAGTTCATTCATACTCACGTCCATGGAGTCTGTAATGCTCCCCTTCTCCTCCTGCCCCCAATCCCTCCCAGCATCAGGGTCTTTTCCAGTGAGTCAACTCTTCGCATGAGGTGGCCAAAGTATTCGAGTTTCAGTGTTAGTATCAGTCCTTCCAATGAACACCCAGGACTGATCTCCTTTAAGATGGACTGGTTGGACTTCCTTGCAGTCCAAGGGACATATATCTTAGTTCTTCTCAAATCTATATATGCAGTATATAATCAAACTGAAATTTAAACATCAAAATATAATCTTATAGAAATTTCAGCAGTCGTTTTCAGGTGTTCCTCAGAATTACTTAGAAATGTTTAGAATTTAGAATAATCAAGACAGACTTTAAAGCAAAGATGAAGAACATCACTACCTAATTTAAGACTCGCTATCATGCTATAGTGATTAAGAAAATATGGTATTGGCGTAAGGATAGACAACTCTTAGCAGTTTAACAGAATACGGTAACATAAAAACAGGAGTTGAGTTTGACAGTAGTACCACGGCAGTTTACTTATTTTAAAAAATCTCATCTGTTGCTGCGGAGGGCCAGCGAGAAGACTTTCCCCAATTACAGCATCTATTGCTCATCAACGATGGACTTGGACCCATGCACGTTTGCTAATTCTGTAGGAGGAAAGATTGACAGTGTATGAGTGAAATTCCTCCTCTTTGACCATGGTTTTGTGGCATATGTTGAGTGAGTGGTTATTTTTTTGCATGTTTTCTCTTTGGTAATTGTGTGACAGTTAATTGTTTACTTCGTTTGCCAAAGCAGTTTATCACTAGAAAGTCCTTTAAATAAGGCTGGAACAAATAGATATCTTTCTGGAAGAAAATGAGCCTTGATGTCTATGTCACACTAGAAACAAAAACATTAATTTGGTATATGATGGGTATTAAAAAGATTGACAAGATGAAGTATTGAGGCAGAGCACTGGACCTCTCATAGGCTGTTGTTGAGAGTGTAAAAGTGTGTCTGTCTTTTGTTCCTCAGTTCCTCTGACCACTTAAACTAGGGCAAGAGAGTGCAGGGGTGCCCACGTTCAGACAGCCAGGAATTCATGAGAAGGATGATAGTGATATGTTTGTGCTCAACAGGATTCTTGGTTGCCCGTGGCCTAAGTCAATTCTGCTTAAACCAAGGAAGAAGAACACGTCGTTTCAAGTAACAGTTCCTGAGTGGACTAATGTCTGGCTCAACGACAGCCAAATACTTCAGAAATCAGCCTCTCTACTCCACTTTCCCCTGGGATGGCTTTGTTTTCAGACAGACCTCGGTCATTGTGGCCACAGGCAGCTGTGGGATTTGTTGGATCCAGGTGCTGAGCCTCATACCCGGGGTTGTCCTTGACTGAGGCCCCCCTAACCTGATCATAAGAACTACTGTGAGGCCTCCGTCAGGTCCGCCCCAGGGCTGAGAGTGAGGGTGCTATGGTTCCTTCCTCAGGAGAGGCACTTGCTAGAAAAAGGGGAAATGGGTGCTAGTCTTGTGAAACAGTCTGTTTTTCTCAATGTTTTGTTTGTTTAATGTTTATTTTTCTGACTCCAGTAGCTGTGTCCCAAGCCCTTGTTAGAGCCTGGGAATGTAAAGGTGAATTATTGATGAACAGAGAGTGGATCTGTAGCCTGGGAATGTAAAGGTGAATTGTTGATGAACAGAGAGTTACAGAGTGGGTCTGCAGCCTGGGAATGTAAAGGTGAGTTGTTGATGGACAGAGTGGGTCTGCAGCCTGGCATTGAGAACTCTGTCATGTGTTTGGTCTCATCTTCCTTTTGGTCGTTAGCTTTGTTCTTTTCCAGCCTCTTTGTGCTCACGTATTTGAATTTCTGTTATGTCCGTACCTGTCTTTGGCTTACTATTACTGTTCCCTCCCCCAGAATGCCCTGTGTCTGCAATATGCCCATCCGTCATACCTCAACATGGTTCCATTCTGCCTCTCTTCCCAGGCCTGGCTCAAACACCAGCTCTTTCAGAAGCCCTCTCTGAGATATTTTGACCTTCATTATTTTCTCCTCTTTGCTTTTGCCTGTTGTTCTGCCCATAGCTTGTCTTAGCTCTCATGTGCTTACATGCACCTCTAGGAGATCTTCCCAACCCAGGGATCAAACCCACATCTCCTGCATTGGCAGGAGGATTCTTTAGCCACCTGGGAAGCCCTGTCTTAGCTCTACTGCTGCTGCTAAGTCACTTCAGTCGTGTCTGACTCTGTGTGACCCCAGAGACGGCAGCCCATCAGGCTCCCCCGTCCCTGGGATTCTCCAGGCAAGAACACTGGAGTGGGTTGCCATTTCCTTCTCCAGTGCATGAAAGTGAAAAGTGAAAGGGAAGTTGCTCAATCGTGTCTGATTCTTCGCGACCCCATGGACTGCAGCTTACCAGGCTCCTCCGTCCATGGGATTTGCCAGGCAAGAGTACTGGAGTGGGGTGCCATCGCCTTCTCCTAAGTTCCTTCAATTCTGAGGATCCTGATAGCACCTGGCAGAGTGCTGGGCATAAAGTATGCTTAATACATAATGGGTAGTTACTGTACTATTGAGAATTTTGGAATTGTCTGCTGCAGTCCTTAAATTGTTCAGCAAAACCAGATATTTTGTTAACATTTCATAACATGTAAGTTACTTGGAAGTAACTTGCTGCTTCCTAGTCACTCTTTGATGTAGCTTCATCGCCTGTGATGTGGTGTATTCAACCTTCTTACACAGATGCAGTCAGAATGGTGGTGTTGGTGGTCATGTCTGCTTGTAGGAAACATCCATTTTGACTAGAAGCAGAAATACCCATTCTAGTCCCCCCACCCCCACCCCATTCAGTGACCCTTTATTAGCCTGCATTTAGTAGAGCAGTGCTTCTCAAGTTTCAGTGTGCACCAGAATCACCTAGAGGGTATCTTAAAGCATGAACTGCTAGGCCTCACCTCCAGAGCTTCTCATTCAGTGGTTCAGGGATGGGCTCCCAGCCTTGCTAACAATTGCTCAGGTGGTGCTAGTGCTGCTGGTCTGCGAAGCTACACTTTGAGGACCAGTTTACTAGGAGTAGATTTAACCATTGGGGGCTTTGCTGTAGCTCAGTTGGTAAAGAATCCATCTGCAATGCAAGAGACCCGGATTGAGAAGATGCCCTGGAGAGGGAAATAGCAACCCACTGTAGTATTCTTGCCTGGGAAGTCCCATGGATAGAGGAGCCTGGTGGCCTACAGTCCATGGGGTTGCAAAGTGACGGACATGGTGACTAACATACACACACAAGGATTTAACCCTCATTGCAGTCAGAATCACTGAAGGCGCTTTCACCTCCACGAGTGCTTTTTAATAACTGTCCTTTGCTCAGTTAAGTGAAAGCATTAGGATATCTGCTACAGCAGGTGTTACCAGGACCTTAGGAGTGTTTCTAACAGAACCAGCTGCATAATAAATAAAGACAAAATTCCTTTACACCACATTTTCATAGCATTGTGTACCCATGCGTTGTTGGAAGTATTGACCAGCTCTGGTTCAGTTCAGTCGCTCAGTTGTGTCCAACTCTTTGCGACCCCATGAATCGCAGCACGCCAGGCCTCCCTGTCCATCACCAACTCCTGGAGTTTACTCAAACCCGTGTCCATCAGTGATGCCATCCAGCCATCTCATCCTCTGTCATCCCCTTCTCCTCCTGCCCCCAATCCCTCCCAGCATCAGAATCTTTCGCATGAGGTGGCCAAAGTATTGGAGTTTCAGCTTTAGCATCAGTCCTTCCAATGAACACCCAGGACTGGTCTCCTTTAGAATGGACTGGTTGGATCTCCTTGCAGTCCAAGGGACTCTCAAGAGTCTTCTCCAACACCAGTTCAAAAGCATCAATTCTTCGGTGCTCAGCTTTCTTCACAGTCCAACTCTCACATCCATACATGACCACTGGAAAAACCATAGCCTTGACTAGACGGACCTTTGTTGGCAAAGGTTTGGTTAGGTAGTTCTAATTCATGAAAACATGCGTATATATGTTACTGGGGTTTGTTTTTTTTTTTTTTTTTGATGATTCACTTTTTAGTCTTGGCCAGTTCCCTTAGTTTTTCAAAAGGTGGTTTCTTACCCTTAATATGACATTATAAACACCTTTTTCTTATTTTGCAATCATCATTGCAAGAGGTGTGCTGAATCTTGGGATCAGGGCAAGTTTCATGAAAATTACTTGTTTGGTCCTGAGGTATCTCCTGTAGATTGCTTACTAGAGGAGAGAGGGGGAAAGTGACTACTGTGGAGAGCTTGGCTGTCACTTTTACTGGGTGGTGAAAATTAAGGTCATGCATGGAGAGAAGATGAGCACCTCCTGTCCCAGTGAAGCGCGTACAACCGTTCAAGGACACCGCGTGCTTATGTAGCACTCTGACCGGTAATGCGCGACTGCAGTCCACACATAAGGAAGCATCAGACAGACCCAGTGAGGGACATTCTGTTTTTTATAATGAGTTTGTATTCTTCATTATCAGTGTCATAAAAGATAAAGATTGAGGAACTGTTCCGGAATAAAAAAAAAGATTAAAAGGAAAAAAAAAAAAGATAGCAGAAAGCAGCATGTGATCCTAAACTGGATGTGTACTGAAGTGGAAAAAGTACAGGAGACAACAGTGTTGAGTCAGGAGACAAGTTGCAATATGCGTGGTAGACTTGATAAAAAAAGTTTGGTATTGATTTAGAATTTCCTGAGATTGATAGCAAGTACTGTGGTTATGTAAGATAATCTCTTTATTCTTAGGAAACACACTGTACTATTTAAGTGAAAGTTGGTCAGTCACATCCGACTCTTTGCGGCCCCTTGGACTATACAGTCCATGGAATTCTCCAGGCCAGATATACTGGAGTTGGGTAGCCTTTCCCTTCTCCAGGGGATCTTCTCAACTCAGGGATCAAACCAGGTCTCCTGCATTGCAGGCGAACTCTTTACCAGCTGAGCCACCAGGGAAGCCCAAATACTATTTAAAGGTAAAAATAAATGATGTGTGTGTAATGTAAGCTCAAGTGAGAAAAATGTGGGAGAGGGAGAGAGAGCAAGCAAATAATAAAGTAAATGGGGGCAAGGGTACAGGTGTTCTTTGTAATTTTCATTGTGACTTTTTGGAAGTTTGAAATTATTCCCAAATAAGTTTTTTTTTTTTTTTTTTTTAATGAAGAACATGCTCTGCTTTTCATTTCAGGGTAATTGTAAAAGTGTTTTAAATCTGTATTAAAATGTTTTCAAGCAGCAGAGTGCTTTTCAGGTGATGATTCCTGTGCTGCTCTATCTGGGGGCCTCGTCTCTCACTGTGGAAGAGCTTTTGGGAGACTGTTAGCACGTGAGAGCCCACAGGGGCTCAGCCTCACCCCGACCGTAATATCCAACCCCCGACCCGGCAGCTTCTGGTGTCTTGTGCAGCGCTTCCAATAAGGCACCCTAAACTAATGTAAAGTATATTTCTCTTTCAGCTCAAAATGGGGTTAATCCTGACTGGGAGAAGAAAGTAATAGAATATTTTAAGGAAAAGCTGAAGGAGAATAATGCTCCTAAATGGGTGAGCTTCTTACTGCTGTTTGCTGGGAGTGGGTGGGCCGGCGAGGGTTGGGCAGACTTCCAGTCTCTCACAGCAGTGATCCACATACAACTTAAAAATATGTGAATAAACATGCACCGCCCTCTTCCTCAAGTGCATATGTATTAAAAGGTTTTGGTCTCTTGCAATTTAAATTCAAGCAAATAAGTGCTTCTGTACTGGCACCTATAGGTGGCAGTAACTGGCCATGAAAAAAAAAAAGGGTAATTGTGAGAACTTCGCTGATTTTTCATTACCTTCATTTTAAAGAATTACTTGTATGAGTTTTAAGAGAAGAGCTCAACAAAGCAAATGCCATTCTGCTAAGTGGAAAGTGTTCTGAAGGAAAAGCATCCTTTGACATTATAATCAAATGTCATCATTTGAACTGAACTTGCAAGAACGCGGAAAGGACTTTTGTTTAGCAGTTGTGTTGTTGACCGTTGAAATCATTTGGCTCCCTAATAGGGCTTGATTTTGTATGTGGGGTGGGTAGGTGGGGAATGGCAGTTTGTCTGGATATATGTGTGTATGTGCATAACGTTTTATACAGAGACTATTTTGACTTGTTTGTTTTCCTTTAAGGTACCATCGCTGAATGAAGTTCCTCTTCATTATTTGAAACCTAACAGTTTTGTGAAGTTTCGTTGCATGGTTCAAGATATGTTTGACCCTGAATTTTACATGGGAGTTTATGAAACTGTTAACCGAAACACAAAAGCACGTGTATGTATTGCTTTTTTCATGAAACTTAGTGTTTACAATTAGTAGGATTAGCTTTGACCTTGTGTTGTCTATGGCAGTTTTGATTCTGATATCTTGATATAATACTGTTATTTTTTGTTTTGGTCATAGGTTCTTCATTTTGGAAAATATAGAGATGTAGCAGAGTGTGGGGTATGTAAACTTAAAATATATAAAAACCTTTTTAATGAGCATTTTTTCCTGGGCAGGGAATATTATTTTCCTTTGATTGATCATAAATTTACTTATCTTGTATATAAGTTCTAAGAAGTCATGTGAAATGTTTTGTTTATTTGCCTTTTACTTGAGTTTCTCTGATACGGTTTTTTTTTAATCTTCTAAAAAGGTCTTAGAAGGTGGAATATTGCAAATGACAAAGTTAATTCCTTTCTTTTCCTAATATCTATACACTTGCTTTTAAAAATTACTTAAGTTCTTTTAAAATTAAAAGTAGAAGAAAAATGAAAGGATGTTACTTTAGGGCTTTGCATGCGCTTGATTTTTGTATACCTTTTTTTTTTTCTTTTGACCCCGCGGCACAGCATTTGGGGTCTTAGTTCCCTGACCAGGGATCAGATCCACACCTCTTACATTGGTAGCAAGGAGTCCTAACCCCTGAACTGCCAGAGAAGCCCCTACATGTGCCTAATTAAATTTGATTAAATCCTGTCCTCTTTTCCTGGAAAAAAAAAAAGTAAACTTAAGCCTTCTTTGATAAAAGGAAATAATAGAAACTCTTCTACATGTCAATAATGGGAAAGGGAGAAGAAAGAAAACAAAATCCTAGAATAAATATTCTAGCTCAGCAGGCTGATCTGTATGGAAGAATGGCCCTAATTAGGAAGGTTTCTATAGAGAATGAAATATAACTTCCTGCACTTACTTAGAGTAATGGACTCGTGAAAGATGAATTCATTTAATCTTTTGATGACCTCCAGGTCTCCCAGTGTCTTTTTTTCTTTTAAGGGCTTTTCCGTGACATGGTAATACATTGTTGTGCTGAGTCTAATGAGTCAACTTTATAATCCTGCGTTCCTATTTATGGAGCCCTAAGTTAACATTAATCTGATAAATGAATACACAAGGTTTCTTCCCTGGTGGCTCAGATGGTAAAGCGTCTGCCTACAATGCAGGAGACCCGGGTTCGATCCCTGGGTTGGGAAGATCCTCTGGAGAAGGAAATGGCAACCCACTCCAGTACTCTTGCCTGGAAAATCCCATGGACGGAGGAGCCTGGTAGGCTACAGTCAATGGGGTCGCAAAGAGTCGAACACGACTGAGCGATTTCACTTCACTTTCTTCTAGTACACAATAATGCAGTGTCTCTCTAACTCCGTAATCTCAACATCTGGAAATGGGAAAATGAAATAGATGAGGGTGTCCATCTGTAATACTCCCAAAGGCAAAGAGTCTGTGCTGTGTTTCTGAAGAGTCATGAGTAAGAACACCATGCCAGGAAAAGGGGACTTTGGCCTGAAAAGAAAGAAAGAAAAGACACTTTGCTTACACGTACCAGCTCAGGCTCAGCTGATGTCTCTGGCATTCTTTCTTTCTTTGTTTTTCTCTTACAAGATAGAATATAGATTCCGTTTACTTGTAAGGGATTTTTTTTGTGTACTATAAAAGTAATATGAGTATCTTGAAATAATTTCTTTTTTTAAATCTCATCTCAGAGCAACCTCATAAGAAGTATATCATTGAATTCCTATTTGATAGGCTAATGTTGATAGCATTCCTGTGAGAGAGACAGTGGGATTACCATGAGTGTTGTCTTTGAAAAAAATTTAACAAAATACTGTGTTTATTTTAGGGATTTAACTGTAACCTATGGTATTGTGTATTTTGGATTTGAAGGAAGCTGCAGTATTAATTGGGCTTCCCTGGTGGCTCAGACAGTAAAGAATCCGCCTGCAGTGCAGGAGGCCTGCATTCGATCCCTGGGTGGGGAAGATCCCCTGGAGGAGGGCATGGCAGCCCACTCCAGTATTCTTGCCTGGAGAATTCCCATGGACAGAGGAGCCTGGCGGGCTACAGTCCATGGGGTTCCAGGATTGGACACACTGAGCAAGAGTTTGTGCTGTGTTGCTGAAGAGTTGTAAGAGCGAGCACCGTATCAGGAAAAGGGGACTTCGGCCCTGGAAGGAAAGAAAGAAAGAAACAAAACCCACCTTGCCTATACATACCATCTCAGGCTGTACACTGTATTGATGATTGCATTTGAAGTGATTTTATGTCAGTTTTCGTTTCAAAAATGATAGTTTAGATTTAGTAGCCGCTTGTTAATTAATTCAGTATGAAGTATTTACTGTGATTTTTATAAACAACCTGAAAACACAGTTGCTAGTTTTTAATAAATAAAATTTTGTGAACATCACAGCCTCACCAAGAAGTTGATTTTAACTCTCCACGAACTACTACTTTGGAGAGACAGACATTCTACTGTGTTCCAGTGCCTGGAGAATCTATGTGGGTAAAAGAAATATCCTTTATCTGAACCTTCTTATGTGTTGAATGCTTCCTGATAATTTTCTTAATTGAAGAGACAACAATTCATATTGATTTTTTTTTTTAAGCTTAGTCTTTTTACCTCAATGAAGTTAGCTGGAAAAAATAATTTTTTTTATTCTTGTTTCTTTTTTTTTAATATATTGAGATGTAGTTGGTTTACAATAGTTATTAATTTCAGGTACGGCAAATGATTCAAAAATTTTGGTAGATTTTATTTCATTCATATTTATTATAAAATATTGCCTATATTTGTGGTGCTATGCAATATATCCTTGTAGCTTATTTTTTTGTATACATCAGTCTTCTTTTTAAAAAAATTTTTATTTTAACCAAGCTACCAAAGTAGTAAGTAGTAAGCTACCAAAATAGAAATATTCTTTTATTAGCCATAGAGGTAGCATAATTTTAGGATATTCCCCAGTTCATGGAAATCTTTCTTTAACCCTTCATTTAACGCCTATGTTAATGCCAACCAAGCTCGAGTCAGCCCTTCAACGTCTTACACCCCCAGCCGTCACAAGAGAAGCTATGAAGATGACGAAGATATGGATCTGCAGCCCAATAAACAGAAAGACCAGCATATGACTGCCAGACAAGCAGGTAGCGTGTGCCATCTCGCTTTCTGGAGACTTCTGCTTTCCTGCTGCTGCTGCTGCTAAGTCGCATCAGTCATGTCTGACTCTGTGCGACCCCATAGACAGCAGCCCAACAGGCTCCTCTGCTCTCCTGCAGGGGATTCATACCCAGAATTCATATTCTATAATGTAGCTCTAGATTTAGGAGCTGGCAGTGATTTGACAACTTTGCTTTCAGGTTTAGCAGAGTTATAGACAGTTCTGAGCGATTTGACAGCTGTGCACTGGTCAGTCTGTGCTCCGTGACTGGGCAGTCAGGCCCACCTGGAAGGGGCTCTGTCTGTGCTCTGAGCTGAGCAGTCAGGCTCACCTGGAAGAGGCTCTGTCTGTGCTCCGTAGCTGAGCAGTCAGGCCCACCTGGAGGAGGCTCCGTCCGTGCTCCGAGCTGAGCTGTCAGGCCCACCTGGAGGAGGCTCCGTCCGTGCTCCGAGCTGAGCCATCAGGCCCACCTGGAGGAGGCTCCATCTGTGCTCTGAGCTGAGCTGTCAGGGTCACCTGGAAGAGGCTCCGTCTGTGCTCCATGGCTGAGCAGTCAGGCTCACCTGGAAGAGGCTCCGTCTGTGCTCCATGGCTGAGCAGTCAGGCTCACCTGGAGGAGGCTCCGTCTGTGCTCTGTAGCTGAGCCGTCAGGGTCACCTGGAAGAGGCTCCATCTGTGCTCCATGGCTGAGCAGTCAGGGTCACCTGGAAGAGGCTCCATCTGTGCTCCGAGCTGAGCAGTCAGGGTCACCTGGAGGAGGCTCCGTCTGTGCTCCGTAGCTGAGCCGTCAGGGTCACCTGGAAGAGGCTCCGTCTGTGCTCCAAGCTGAGCCGTCAGGCCCACCTGGAGGAGGCTCCGTCTGTGCTCCAAGCTGAACCATCAGGCCCACCTGGAGGAGGCTCCGTCTGTGCTCCGAGCTGAGCCGTCAGGCCCACCTGGAGGAGGCTCCGTCTGTGCTCCGAGCTGAGCCGTCAGGCTCACCTGGAGGAGGATCTCGAGCTGGGAAGCTAGAAAAGGGCTTTTGTGTTTCTTCCTATTTATTTTTTATCTCAGCCTTTAAGTAATATGAAAGCATAGTAGTCTACCCTAAAAATGACTTGTTTGTATCTAAAAACATCCTTTCTTATTTTCTTTTTGGAATAATGATGCTCTAGTAAGACTGAGCACATTGGAGGAAAAATGTGAAGTTTTGGTACACTGGATTACTTATTCCTAAACTTTAAAGCAAATAACCCTCAGAATAGTCACAGTTCTGTTCTATTTAAAGTAGGTTTGTAGTAGTTTATGTATTAAAATATTAATTAAAATGCAAGTAATTCTGATTATACAAGGAAACCAAAAGTTGAAATTTTCTAAGAGAATTTCAAAATTGGTATATATTGTTATTGATTTGCCAATCACAGTTTTTATGAGCAGTGAATTCCTTCATATGGCAGGTAGATAAGTTTGTCTTTATTTCTCCTTTTATGTCCTGTCACTTAAAGGCAGAGGAAGTAAAACAAATGAGTTAATTTAATCTGAAGAGTGGGTTGAGAGAGCAAATACAGCAATCAATGGTAAACAGAGATTTACTACTGAGTTTCATTTATCCATATATTATTCTACTGTATAAGTTCATAGTACTGTATTTCTTTAAGGTAAGGCATATTTTAATATTTTTAAAATGGGAATGTTTTACACCAAATATATGTGAATATAATAATATTCTTTATTTTTCTCTACTCCCAAATATTTATTAAAATTAATAGTGCATCATAACAATAACCTAAATACATATTAGAATCCAGGGCGTGTGGTAATTCTCTTCCTTAACATCTAAGCTCTTGATGCTTCTGTTTCTTGCCCCTTTTGTTTGAGTGTCATTCTTCAGGGCTTTTGAATACATATGAGTGCATTAGTTATGTAAAGTTTTACCTTGCTTGTATCTTCCCTTATGTTTCAAACAGTAAAGAATCCGCCTGCAATATGGGAAACCTGGGTTCAATACCTGGGTTGGAAAGATCCCCTGGAGAAGGGAATGGCAACCCACTCCAGTATTATTGCCAGGAGAATTCCTCGGACAGAGGAGCCTTGAGGACTGCAGTTCATGGTGTCAGAAAGAGTCGGACACAACTGAGTGACTAACATTTAACTTTGTTTGTTGGTTTCTAGGCAATTATCAGACTGTGTTGTAGATACACATTCACTTACAAAAAAAAATAATACAGAGAGATCCCCGTATATCCTTGATGCAGTTTCAAGTGGGTCAACATCTTATATAACATCTTGTATAATTATAGTAGAATATCATAACCAGGAAATGGATATTGATATGGTCCATAGACGTTGTTCAGAATCCGCATTTTTACATGCACTTACTTTTGTGCAGTTTCATCACATATGTAGATTCATGTCACTGCTACCACAGTCAGAATACAGAACAATTCATTACCTGGATCTCTTATGTTGCCCTTTTATAATCACATCTGCCTCTCTGCCTCCCCCCTGGCAACGACTAGTTTGTTCTTCATCCCTATATTTTGTCATTTATGAATGTTATATAAATGGAATCATACAGGATATAGACTTTATAGATTAGCTTTTGTCGTTCAGCATTATTTCCTAGAGGTCTGTCCAAGTTGTTTTCATCAGTAGCTTATTCTTTTTATTGCTGAGCAGTGTAGTGTGGTATGGCATGCTATATTTTAATTCTAACTAGTTACCAGTCCTAAATTGTAACTACTTTAGGGGTACAGGCTCTCTTTAAATGATCTTTGAAGCCCCAACAATTAGTCTGATTCCTGGTATATAGTGGAAGTTAATAGTTGTTTAGTAAGTAAGTTTATTGCTATGTGGTTTTATCCTGCTTAGTAAGTAGAAAGAAATATATTCTACCAAAGTGTTTTTGTTGTCTGTGGACCCATATACTCGCTGGGTCAAAGACGTTAAATAACCCTATTAAATATTAACTTTTAAAGTTATATCTAGGAGATTTGATGGGGGAGGGCAGGAATCTGTTGCCATTTTATTGCAGGGGAAGGTGATCACACTTCCAGATCTTCTTTGTTACCTTTATAGGTCAAAAAGACTTCTAATGTGTGTTACTTCCTTTAAAAAGGGAACAACTTGAAGTTTGCAAGCTCAGAAATATATCATTTTGTCAAACTCAAAAGGCTGTTTAGGAATGTTCTTTATCTCCAGGAAGCCTTTGAAATGATGATGTGTAATGCTGTCCCTTTGAATTTAGGGAATGTTGGTGGTCTTCAATGGTGTGGTGAGCCAAAACGTTTAGAAACTGAAGCTTCTTCTGGACCGCAGCTGAGCTCCCTAAACTTCTCTTCTCCTTTTGATCTGAATTTTCCATTGCCAGGAGAGAAGGGTCCTGCATGCCTCGTGAAGGTAAGAAAGTCTTTGATAGGTCTGATGCTGACAAAGATGTGCTAAGTATCTCAGAAATTAAAACAGAAAAGTCTTAGCATTTGTGTTAGCGAGTTTTCTCTTGCTGCTTTAACAAATTGCCACAGATTTAGGGGGCTTAAAGTAACAGAATTTGTCATCTTAGAGGCTTTAGGCCAGAAGTCCAGTGTGAATCTCACTGGGAATAAAATGAAAGTGGCTGCAGGACTGGTTCCTCTCTGAAGACTCCAGGGAGCAATCTCTCTTCTAGCCTTTTCCAGCTTCTAGAGGCTTGTGACCTTTTCCTCCATCTTCCAGGGCAGCAGTAATACAGCCAGCCTTCTGACCATTTTTTCATAGTCTCATCTCCCTCTGGCCGTAGGTAGGAAGGATTCTCTAATTTTAAGGACGTGAGTAATTAGATCGAGCCCACTCATGCAGTCCAGAGTAATCTCTCCATCTTAAGGTCCTTTAATTTATATAAGTCCCTTTTAAATGTAAGGTAACATATTCAAGGATTCCAGTGAGATGTGGATATGTGTATGGCGGGGAGAGGATATTATTTTATCTACCACAGCATTGTCTTTATTTTTAAAAAATGAGTATTTCAAATAGAGGTGAAACAGCATTTAAATTAATATCTATATTCTTCTTGTATCATTTCTAACTTACTAATTTCTGCTTTATTTCCACCATTCTTTCTTTTCTTATCAGTTAGATTTAAAATAAGGTAGAAGAAAATCTGTTAACAGTTTGTTTCCCTATCTTGCTCATTCTGGTTTTTTAATTGTGAGCAGTGAATAAGTGATACAAGTTTCAGAATGATCAGTGAGAATTTCCATCCTTAGCTGTTACGGCTTTAAGTTAAATGGCACCTCGGCTGTACAGCACAGGAACCAGAATTAGCACACTTTCCCTTCTGTGCTTCTGTTAGGTCTCACCAGTAAGAGGCTGTGACAGTTTCTAGTGTCCATCTTGATAGACGGCTTTGAAGGTTTGGCTCTTTATTGTGAGAAGCCTCATGGCCATTTGAAGTCTGTGTCAGTCCTTCTAATACTGCATAGCTTGTGAAGTCCAAAGTTAATACTACTGTTTTCCCCATCTCAGTGTAGTTAATAGATTTTGAGATAATTCATGTTTCTAGTTTTAGTTCATCCTTTGGGAAAAGCTTTTCTCTGAAGTGGGAAAACAGACATTGGTCAGGAGTCCCGAGTTTTAGTTGTTATTTGCTAACCAGCAAAATGGCTTCAGGTAAGAGCCTTACCTGCCTTGGCCTCCATTTATCAAATAAAGGAGATGCCGTGAGGTTCATTTCCTGATTATTGTTACTTCAAGGCTAATATCTTATGCTTTTTTGATGTCATTGTGTCCTAACTGTGATTTTGTGTGGCCTCTTGTTAGGTCTATGAAGACTGGGATTGTTTTAAAGTAAATGATGTTCTTGAGTTATATGGCATACTCTCTGTGGATCCTGTGCTAAGTATACTGAATAATGATGAAAGGTGAGTCTCTTTTGAAATAACTTCAAACTTTGAGAAAAGTTGGAGGATGGTTATATAAAGAACTCCCTTTCCCTTCATTCAGATTGACAGGTTGTTAACACTTAGGCCCCATTTGCTCTGTCATTCGTTTCTGCTTATTTTTATATACATACATTTTTATACATACGTAGTTTTTGGAAACACTTGAGAGTAAGTTGTGTAAGTCATATCCCAAATCCTTGCCATGTCCGCATTCCGTATATAATCAGAGTGTAGCTACACAGTTTGGAAATTTGCCTTGGATACACAGTACACTAACCATCGGCCACACTAACCATAAGTTTCACCGTGTGTCTCAGTGCTGTTCTTTCTGACAGTCTTCCTCTCGGTCCAGGACCCATAGATCACTCGTTGCATTAGCCTGGAGCAGTCTCCAGCTCTTAGTTGTCCTTCAAGGCCTTGATACTTTTCTTTTTTTTCCTGTCCTTCAATGTATTGACACTTTTCTTGACTCTATGAGAAAATTCACTGCTCATAGTACAGGGGCACCAAGGTTGAGACACCAGCATTTAGTGAGGGCCGGTTTTCTGGCTTGCAGATGGCTGTCTCCTTGCTGTGTCCTCACATGGCAGAGCAGACTCGCGACCCTGAAGGGTACAGACCAGCTACTCTGTAGGACGTCTGTCCGTTTGGGTTTATCTGATGTCTCCTTGTGATTAGATTCCAGCTATGCATTTTGGGCAGAAAACTACAAAGTGATACATTCTTCTCAGTGCAGGAGGTACAGTGTCCTCTTACTGGTGAAGTTCTTTTTGATCACTTTGTTACATTTGGTACACACGTGTATATACGTATACCTTTATCATGATATGACGTGTGTAGGTAGCCAGAAATCTGTCATGTAACAGTTAACGAATAAGAGGAGCACTTTCTGTTCTCAGGAGAACAGGTGGAACTGTCCTCGGCTTGAGTTCCCGTGTCATTTTCAGAGATGGATGTTACTTTTACGTGTGTACGGCGGCCGCCTCTGAGCTGAAGCCCTGTCGTCTCTCGGCAGGGATGCCTCTTCGCTGCTGGATCCAATGGAGTGCACGGACACGGCTGAGGAACAGAGGGTGCACAGTCCTCCCGCCTCCTTAGTGCCAAGAATCCATGTGGTTCTAGCCCAGAAGCTGCAGCACATCAACCCCTTACTGCCTGCTTGCCTTAACAAAGAGGAGAGCAAGACCTGTAAGTGTAAGTGCTGACGCCTCGTGGCCTAGAGCCTCACCCGGCGCGCGGGAGCTGCGTTGTGTGGAGCTGTCGGTCAGGTGCTCAGTTGTCAGGAAAAGTTCCTCCAGCGGTCACCATCGCTTTGCCCATTTTCCTTTGTGTTAACTCTCTTCATTAAAATGAGGCCCCTCCCAAAGGTATGCCGCTTGTCTTGACAGTTGGCATCACCCCCGGGCCAGTGCTCGACTTCCCTGCCAGTTGTCTGCACTGCTTTGTTGCATAGTTACTTTTTAGCCAGAGGCGCGCGAGGGCCTGGCGTGTCTGCTGAATCTGGTCGCCCTTCTCTCTCCAGTTGTTTCCGGTTTCATGTCCGAATTGTCTCCAGTCAGAGCAGAGCTACTTGGCTTCCTCACTCATGCCCTTCTGGGAGACAGCTTGGCCGCTGAGTACCTTATATTACATCTCATCTCTACCGTGTAAGTGCTGTGTTGCTGGGAGTTGGGTGTTTTGTTGAGAGGGACAAAGAAGAGGAAGGTTTCTGAGATAATTTGTTTTGTTTATTAGGCTTCATCACCAGATGGTTTTTATTTGTTCAGTGCAACAGCTGTTACACCTAATCTCAGATATTCCTTTTTTCAGCTTTTCTCAGAGTCACGTATAGCATTTTGATTGTATATCCTTAAATTTAAGAGCTAAAACTAGGTTTGGAACCTAGCTGATGAGTGAAATAAGCTGTCTTGTCATCTTTGCAGTCTTTAAGTCCCCTGTTTATACATCCTGAGGCTCTGCGTCTACAGTCTGCCGGCCACTGGGTGCACATCTCACTTGTGCATGGACGTGAGCCCCTCTGCCTCTCACCTCACTAGAGCTCTTTGTTTTCCGATTTCAAAGTAATGCGCGTGCCTTCAGTAAGCTACGGCATAAAGAAGAAAGCAGAAACTGTNCTGTTGCCATTTTATTGCAGGGGAAGGTGATCACACTTCCAGATCTTCTTTGTTACCTTTATAGGTCAAAAAGACTTCTAATGTGTGTTACTTCCTTTAAAAAGGGAACAACTTGAAGTTTGCAAGCTCAGAAATATATCATTTTGTCAAACTCAAAAGGCTGTTTAGGAATGTTCTTTATCTCCAGGAAGCCTTTGAAATGATGATGTGTAATGCTGTCCCTTTGAATTTAGGGAATGTTGGTGGTCTTCAATGGTGTGGTGAGCCAAAACGTTTAGAAACTGAAGCTTCTTCTGGACCGCAGCTGAGCTCCCTAAACTTCTCTTCTCCTTTTGATCTGAATTTTCCATTGCCAGGAGAGAAGGGTCCTGCATGCCTCGTGAAGGTAAGAAAGTCTTTGATAGGTCTGATGCTGACAAAGATGTGCTAAGTATCTCAGAAATTAAAACAGAAAAGTCTTAGCATTTGTGTTAGCGAGTTTTCTCTTGCTGCTTTAACAAATTGCCACAGATTTAGGGGGCTTAAAGTAACAGAATTTGTCATCTTAGAGGCTTTAGGCCAGAAGTCCAGTGTGAATCTCACTGGGAATAAAATGAAAGTGGCTGCAGGACTGGTTCCTCTCTGAAGACTCCAGGGAGCAATCTCTCTTCTAGCCTTTTCCAGCTTCTAGAGGCTTGTGACCTTTTCCTCCATCTTCCAGGGCAGCAGTAATACAGCCAGCCTTCTGACCATTTTTTCATAGTCTCATCTCCCTCTGGCCGTAGGTAGGAAGGATTCTCTAATTTTAAGGACGTGAGTAATTAGATCGAGCCCACTCATGCAGTCCAGAGTAATCTCTCCATCTTAAGGTCCTTTAATTTATATAAGTCCCTTTTAAATGTAAGGTAACATATTCAAGGATTCCAGTGAGATGTGGATATGTGTATGGCGGGGAGAGGATATTATTTTATCTACCACAGCATTGTCTTTATTTTTAAAAAATGAGTATTTCAAATAGAGGTGAAACAGCATTTAAATTAATATCTATATTCTTCTTGTATCATTTCTAACTTACTAATTTCTGCTTTATTTCCACCATTCTTTCTTTTCTTATCAGTTAGATTTAAAATAAGGTAGAAGAAAATCTGTTAACAGTTTGTTTCCCTATCTTGCTCATTCTGGTTTTTTAATTGTGAGCAGTGAATAAGTGATACAAGTTTCAGAATGATCAGTGAGAATTTCCATCCTTAGCTGTTACGGCTTTAAGTTAAATGGCACCTCGGCTGTACAGCACAGGAACCAGAATTAGCACACTTTCCCTTCTGTGCTTCTGTTAGGTCTCACCAGTAAGAGGCTGTGACAGTTTCTAGTGTCCATCTTGATAGACGGCTTTGAAGGTTTGGCTCTTTATTGTGAGAAGCCTCATGGCCATTTGAAGTCTGTGTCAGTCCTTCTAATACTGCATAGCTTGTGAAGTCCAAAGTTAATACTACTGTTTTCCCCATCTCAGTGTAGTTAATAGATTTTGAGATAATTCATGTTTCTAGTTTTAGTTCATCCTTTGGGAAAAGCTTTTCTCTGAAGTGGGAAAACAGACATTGGTCAGGAGTCCCGAGTTTTAGTTGTTATTTGCTAACCAGCAAAATGGCTTCAGGTAAGAGCCTTACCTGCCTTGGCCTCCATTTATCAAATAAAGGAGATGCCGTGAGGTTCATTTCCTGATTATTGTTACTTCAAGGCTAATATCTTATGCTTTTTTGATGTCATTGTGTCCTAACTGTGATTTTGTGTGGCCTCTTGTTAGGTCTATGAAGACTGGGATTGTTTTAAAGTAAATGATGTTCTTGAGTTATATGGCATACTCTCTGTGGATCCTGTGCTAAGTATACTGAATAATGATGAAAGGTGAGTCTCTTTTGAAATAACTTCAAACTTTGAGAAAAGTTGGAGGATGGTTATATAAAGAACTCCCTTTCCCT
Source organism: Oreotragus oreotragus (assembly GCA_006410675.1). NCBI lineage: Eukaryota > Metazoa > Chordata > Mammalia > Artiodactyla > Bovidae > Oreotragus > Oreotragus oreotragus. Next base: position 211,942 of record SJYX01004951.1, read on the forward strand.
TCATCCAGATTGACAGGTTGTTAACACTTAGGCCCCATTTGCTCTGTCATTCGTTTCTGCTTATTTTTATATACATACATTTTTATACATACGTAGTTTTTGGAAACACTTGAGAGTAAGTTGTGTAAGTCATATCCCAAATCCTTGCCATGTCCGCATTCCGTATATAATCAGAGTGTAGCTACACAGTTTGGAAATTTGCCTTGGATACACAGTACACTAACCATCGGCCACACTAACCATAAGTTTCACCGTGTGTCTCAGTGCTGTTCTTTCTGACAGTCTTCCTCTCGGTCCAGGACCCATAGATCACTCGTTGCATTAGCCTGGAGCAGTCTCCAGCTCTTAGTTGTCCTTCAAGGCCTTGATACTTTTCTTTTTTTTCCTGTCCTTCAATGTATTGACACTTTTCTTGACTCTATGAGAAAATTCACTGCTCATAGTACAGGGGCACCAAGGTTGAGACACCAGCATTTAGTGAGGGCCGGTTTTCTGGCTTGCAGATGGCTGTCTCCTTGCTGTGTCCTCACATGGCAGAGCAGACTCGCGACCCTGAAGGGTACAGACCAGCTACTCTGTAGGACGTCTGTCCGTTTGGGTTTATCTGATGTCTCCTTGTGATTAGATTCCAGCTATGCATTTTGGGCAGAAAACTACAAAGTGATACATTCTTCTCAGTGCAGGAGGTACAGTGTCCTCTTACTGGTGAAGTTCTTTTTGATCACTTTGTTACATTTGGTACACACGTGTATATACGTATACCTTTATCATGATATGACGTGTGTAGGTAGCCAGAAATCTGTCATGTAACAGTTAACGAATAAGAGGAGCACTTTCTGTTCTCAGGAGAACAGGTGGAACTGTCCTCGGCTTGAGTTCCCGTGTCATTTTCAGAGATGGATGTTACTTTTACGTGTGTACGGCGGCCGCCTCTGAGCTGAAGCCCTGTCGTCTCTCGGCAGGGATGCCTCTTCGCTGCTGGATCCAATGGAGTGCACGGACACGGCTGAGGAACAGAGGGTGCACAGTCCTCCCGCCTCCTTAGTGCCAAGAATCCACGTGGTTCTAGCCCAGAAGCTGCAGCACATCAACCCCTTACTGCCTGCTTGCCTTAACAAAGAGGAGAGCAAGACCTGTAAGTGTAAGTGCTGACGCCTCGTGGCCTAGAGCCTCACCCGGCGCGCGGGAGCTGCGTTGTGTGGAGCTGTCGGTCAGGTGCTCAGTTGTCAGGAAAAGTTCCTCCAGCGGTCACCATCGCTTTGCCCATTTTCCTTTGTGTTAACTCTCTTCATTAAAATGAGGCCCCTCCCAAAGGTATGCCGCTTGTCTTGACAGTTGGCATCACCCCCGGGCCAGTGCTCGACTTCCCTGCCAGTTGTCTGCACTGCTTTGTTGCATAGTTACTTTTTAGCCAGAGGCGCGCGAGGGCCTGGCGTGTCTGCTGAATCTGGTCGCCCTTCTCTCTCCAGTTGTTTCCGGTTTCATGTCCGAATTGTCTCCAGTCAGAGCAGAGCTACTTGGCTTCCTCACTCATGCCCTTCTGGGAGACAGCTTGGCCGCTGAGTACCTTATATTACATCTCATCTCTACCGTGTAAGTGCTGTGTTGCTGGGAGTTGGGTGTTTTGTTGAGAGGGACAAAGAAGAGGAAGGTTTCTGAGATAATTTGTTTTGTTTATTAGGCTTCATCACCAGATGGTTTTTATTTGTTCAGTGCAACAGCTGTTACACCTAATCTCAGATATTCCTTTTTTCAGCTTTTCTCAGAGTCACGTATAGCATTTTGATTGTATATCCTTAAATTTAAGAGCTAAAACTAGGTTTGGAACCTAGCTGATGAGTGAAATAAGCTGTCTTGTCATCTTTGCAGTCTTTAAGTCCCCTGTTTATACATCCTGAGGCTCTGCGTCTACAGTCTGCCGGCCACTGGGTGCACATCTCACTTGTGCATGGACGTGAGCCCCTCTGCCTCTCACCTCACTAGAGCTCTTTGTTTTCCGATTTCAAAGTAATGCGCGTGCCTTCAGTAAGCTACGGCATAAAGAAGAAAGCAGAAACTGTCTGTAATCTCACCACTTAGAGATGGTATCAGTTAACAGACCTTGGTAGCTGATGATATCAACTTTTTTTGTTTGCATGTGTATACCTCCCTACTTGGGTCTCAGTTATACTCTAAATAGATCATTAGCTTGCTTTTATCATTAATAAATATTAAACATTCTCTCATCATAATTCTCCATGAACCTTTTAATGGCTGTACAGTATATTTCATTATAGACAGTTGTACTTTTCCCCTAAATGTTAGACTTCCCTAGTTTTTCTCTGTTTAAATAACTCTGTAGTAAACATGTTTGTCCTAATAAATCTTTCCTCAGGTAGGATTTGAGACAGTAGTACATAATGGTTGAATGCATAGATGCTGGAACCAAATTGGCTGTGTTCAAGTCTAGCTCTACCACTTCATGGCTGTATGAATGTTGGCATATTATTTAAAATGCCTCAGATTTCTCATCTGTAAAATGAAAATAATATTACCTACCTCAGAGTGTTTGGGAATTAAATGATAAAGTACCTAGAAACAGTACCTGGCACGTGGTAGAACAATACCAGCACTAAGTATTGGCTGTTATTTTCATTATTGTTTGTTTTTTTAAAAAGCTGATGAGAATAATCTGCTTTATTTTTAATGACAGTATTAAGCTAATTTTTCTTTGTTTGCCTTTTGATGGAGATCAGGAAATCACCTGAGTGTCTTATTGGTTCATACCTTTTTTTTTCCCCTAGATATACAAGAAGAGATGTTCTTCCCCTAGGAAAATTTACGGTTAACTTGAGTGGTTGTCCACGGAATAGTACCTTCACGGAACACTTATATCGAATTATTCAACACCTGGTTCCAGCAGTAAGATCAATATAAACACTTGTTATAAACCTAAGTACACTTTAAAAGTCCATCTAATGGTCTTTCATTCAACCCAAATATTTAACTTTGAGATTTTAATAGATCTCATTAAGGGGAAACAAAGCCTGCCCGGTTTCATAATGTAAAATGTACTTACCTCTAAACATTTCACTTTTCCTTTGTTGCCTTAGCATGAATTTCTTTGAATAACAGTTAATACAACTGTAGTAATTCCTTTAACGTTGTACTCTCCTTTGATGCCAGTTCATTTGTACAATTTGGTATCCTTTGTATGCTTTAAGATTTTAAATGTCAATTAACTCTAAATTGTAGGAGCATAATTCTTTTTAGTTGAGGAAATAACTTTATCTCTGCTCCCCAAGTTTAATTCCTATTTGAAAGTCAAGCTACCTTTATTTGCCAGAGCATCTGGAATGTAGTCTTTGTGTGGTGGTAAGATCTTAGGGGAATAGCTTCTGATTAGTTGTGTGCCTGGCAATGCTGATCACACCTTACTTTGGAAATTTAAGAGATTGAAGTAGATCATTCGTTTAACCAGTGTTTATTCAGTGTCTTCTGGGCCCTTAAGAAACACAGCAATAGACCAGATAGACCAGCATTCCTCACTCTCTGTGACTTACTTTACACTCTTAAAAAAATCATTGAGGGCTCAAAGAGAAATTGTTTGTGTGGATTGTTTGTATCCTCAATTTACTGTGTTAGAAATTAAAAACATACTGAGATAGTCATTGAAAACAAATCAATTATATATGAACTTAAGTAAAATTGTGAAAATAGCTATTTTTTCCAAACAAAAATATCAGTGATAAAAGTGACATTGTTTTAAATTTTTGCCAGTCTCTGTAATGTCTGGATTAATAAACAGCTGGATTGGCATGTCTGTTTCTGCATTCAGTCTATCGTAACATGATGTTTGAAGTATACAAAGGAAAGCTAGCCTCACACAGATGAAAACGTAGTTGGCGAAGGAAGGACTGTGTCAACAGCCTTTTCTGTTAACTGTGGATGTTCTTTTTGGATGTTCTGATACTGAACAAAAAACTGTCCGTGTGGTATTTTCTTCAAAAAGAGCTGCAAGTGTGAAATCTGAGATCTCATCAGTGAGTGCTCTCTGCTCTGCTGGCATAAATGCGTTGCTCTCTTTTGCACACTGAATGGATCCTTTATCTGGGATTTTGACCTCATGGGACCCCATAAACGGGTCTTAGCAAGCTTCTGGTGATATCTTTTTTTTTTTAAGCCTCTGTGTATTTGAGGTACGTATATCAATGTATATCTCAGTTGTCTATGATTTGTTTCTGGCTCACTAATAAAATAAAAACTACTCTCGAGGAATACTGAACAGGACAGTTGAGAATAAGCCAGCTCATAGAATCAGAGAAATTCTTACTTAGGATATAGAAATTTTTGTTTCTGAGAGTTCCAGAAACCACAAGCCTACTCCCTTTAAAATTGATAAGATCTTTCTCTCCTTATAAAAGGTAGTGTTTAACTCCAAATACATATTTTCTTAAAAGAGTGATACTTGCTAATTAGGAAATTTCTCTTTGCAGTCTTTTCGTCTACAGATGACTATAGAGAACATGAACCATTTGAAGTTCATTCCTCACAAAGACTATGCAGCCAATCGCTTGGTCAGCGGGCTCCTGCAGCTGCCCAGCAACACTTCGCTGGTAATTGATGAGACTCTCCTGGAGCAGGGGCAGCTGGACACACCAGGTGTGTGCACCGACCTTTCCCCACCATTTCTAAGTCCCAGTGAGGCCAGGCTGGGTAATGGTTTTCTAAAAATATAACCGTGAACAAGGGCAGATTCACACTTCACAGATATTTAAGATAAAGGCTTGCTTGGTGAATTTAGGTAAAGCTTATATGGTAAACAAATAAGTTGTGTTCAGTTCAGTCGCTCGGTTGTGTCCGACTCTTTGCGACCCATGAATCACAGCACGCCAGGCCTCCCTGTCTATCACCGTCTCTCAGAGTTCACTCAGACTCATGTCCATTGAGTCCGTGATGCCATCCAGCCATCTCATCCTCGGTCATCCCTTTCTCCTCCTGCCCCCAATCCCTCCCAGCATCAGAGTCTTTTCCAATGGGTCAACTCTTCTCATGAGGTGGCCAAAGTACTGGAGTTTCAGCTTTAGCATCATTCCTTCCAAAGAAATCCCAGGGCTGATCTCCTTCAGAATGGACTGGTTGGATCTCCTTGTAGTCCAAGGGACTCTCAAGAGTCTTCTCCAACACCACAGTTCAAAAGCATCAATTCTTCAGCGCTTAGCCTTCTTCACAGTCCAACTCTCACATCCATACATGACCACTGGAAAAACCATAGCTTTGACTAGGCAGACCTTAGTCGGCAAAGTAATGTCTCTGCTTTTGAATATACTATCCAGGTTGGTCATAACTTTTCTTCCAAGGAGTAAGCGTCTTCTAATTTCATGGCTACAGTCACCATCTGCAGTGATTTGGGAGCCCAAAAAAATAAAGTCTGACACTGTTTCTCCATCTATTTCCCATGAAGTGATGGGACCGGATGCCATGATCTTCGTTTTCTGAATGTTGAGCTTAAGCCAACTTTTTCGCTCTCCTCTTTCACTTTCATCAAGAAAGTGAAAGCGCCTCTTCACTTTCTGCCATAAGGGTGGTGTCATCAGCATATCTGAGGTTATTGAGATTTCTCCCAGCAATCTTGATTCCAGCTTGTGTTTCTTCCATTCCAGCGTTTCTCATGATGTACTCTGCATA